>JANFAE010000314.1:0-126453 GCA_024613145.1 Pisolithus marmoratus | reverse complement strand
ATACAAAGAGCTCAAAGGTAGTTGAACATTCCATACTGTAGTAGACTATTCTAGAATAATGTTCTCACAAGTATAATACCCGAGCCTATAGGGCGAGGGAAGTAATCAATATCTTATATCAATAACTCCCACGATTGAGCCCTACTTTACAGGTTATGAGCCCCGCTTGTTGCTATAAACAAAACCTTTATTGAATTAATGCTATCTAATAAAACTTCACATCACTATGTCGGGAATGCCGATGACTTTGTTAACATCACAACAAACACAATAATGCTAGTGGAGCTGGCAGTAGGGTATGAAACCTTGGCGCTATCTCATCCTACAAGGTAGACACGCTTAAAGATAATAATTGGCATGCATGGTGGATTCGAATGCAGAAATTCCTATGCTTGCACAAGGTCTTTGAGTATGCTGAGGGGAGCTACCCAAAGCCAGAGGAGGACTTGAGCAACAGTGCCGAGATTGCAGCATGGGAAGAAAAGATCTTATCGCGCAAACCCTCATATTAACAAATATAGATGACCAACAGATGGACCATGTCATGCATGCTGAGACAGTGCACAGATGTGGGAAAATCTTAAAATGGCTCATCAGACATGCGGCATTCAAACCGCTCTCATAGCAAAGAGAGGACTATTGAATGCTAAGTGTCCTGAGGGTGACAACATCGTGATGCATATTAATAAACTCAAGCAGATGTGGAACGACCTGTCAGCTATGGGGAAGCCAGTCCCAGATGACGAGTTCAAAGATATTCTATTATTAAACATGCCGGAGTCCTGGACTACATTTACCACATTGTATATGGCAGGCCGGAGCCGGGAAAGGTGTAGACTCAGTCACAGTCAAAGAACTTACTGCAGTATTGGTGGATGAATTCAAATGCAGGCAGGGCACACCACAAGAGCAGACATTATTTACTCAGAAGAAAGTAAATAATAAACAGAAGGAGCCCACCAAGGCCTGTAGCATCTGTGGATGCAATAATCACACTACTGACAAGTGCCATCATAAGGGGAAACCCAAATGCGGCTACTGTCAGAAGTTAGGTCACATGGAAGATGACTGCTGGAAAAAGCATGGCAGGTCGCCTAAAAAGGCTAAACCTGGGCAGGCTAATTTTGCCTCAATCACGGAACTGCCTACGTGTGACATACAGGATGATGAGCAGGTGCTACTCACAGATGGGAAAGGGACATCTGATAGAAGTAGTATACATGATGCATTTACTGTATTGTACAAAGGAATAGATGAATGCATTGAGTGGTACACGTGGGTAGCCAACTCAGGGAGTACGGCACACATAGCAAAAGATAAGATAATATTCAGGGATATGGTCCCTATACAAAAAGTGATCTGGGTATCAGAGATCACAAGATTACAGCGTATGGAGTCGGGACAGTCATGCTACAGGCATGAATAGGTGACAAGACTTCCGTAATTACCCTGCAGAATGTATTGTACACCCCCGACGCTGTACATAACTTAATTTCATTAACACGCCTTGATAAGGAGGGCAGCTCCTCTGTTTCCAGGGGAGGACAAATGAAATTATACGATCAAAAACGTAATTTGTTTGCTATAGCTACTCTACATGATGGGATATACGAACTATGCATGTGCAGGTATAAACCGCAGAGCACACATACCAGGCATGTAACCTGGGACAAATGGCACAAGCACTTTGACACATTGGAGTCAAGGGACTCCAACGCCTCCAGCGCGAACAGTTAGTTGACGGACTCACTGTGGTGCTGTCGCTGATTATCGACTGTCCTGCATGTATCGAAGCAAGCAAACAAAAGTACCTTTTCCAAATAAGTCCATGCCAAGAACAACAAAGCCAGGTGAGATGATCCACACCAATGTGTGGGGTCCAGCTCGAATGGAAGCCCTAAGTGGGCAAGCATGCTGGTACATATCTTTTATCGACAATGCAAGCCAATACTGTGAAGTCTGGTTTATGGTCAGTAAAGGAGAAGTGTCAAGTAAACTAAAAGAGTACCTTACTTACCTCGAATGCCAACTCGGACGCCACACGAAGGTTGTGCGTGCTGACAATGGAAAAGAATATGTCAACAATGAACTACTTACCTGGTGCTGAGCAACCAGCATCGACCTCCAAGTCACTGCACCCTACTCACCGGCACAAAACGGTGTTGCTGAACATTTTAATCAAATGTTGGGAGAACTGGCTCATGCCATGAGGATCACAGGAAATGTCCCTGTGTTCCTATGGCCCGAGGCAATCTCCCATGCAGCATATGTTAGGAACCGCTGTAGGAAAAGAAAAAGAGAAGAGCTGGGGAGGGTAGAGATGTCTGAAGGAGGCGAGATCTTCCAAAGGGGCTTCTATAGCCTGGCAAGAAAAGCTGTCTGGAGAATGTCTGAGCTGTCTGAGGCTGTCTAAACACTGAGAAAGGCCACTCTCGACCTTCTCGAACTCAACACTCGAAACTCGCAACTTGTAACTCATTACTTGATTGTAGAAGAAAAGTAAGTACAGGCTAGGTAATGAAAAAATGCTGACTAAGCAAGAAAACCTCGCACTAAGGTAATAAACATATAATAACTGGAAAATCAAGTTAAATATGAGAAACACAGAATAAAAACAAAATCTCCTGGTAGGGAAAACCCATTCCCTACATCTCCCCATCACTTAGATACCAACTGTCCTCAGTTGAGGTCCAGCCAGTCCTAGGATACCTGCAAACCACCCAAAACCGCTCATCCACGAAAGCTGGAACCTCCTCACAACCGCTGAAGTAGCCACAACGTGTGACCCACCGTCCGAAAGCTCCCATTGAGTAGTGTGAGGTGCCAAAAAATCGAGAGGGACGGATGTGGGACGAATGAGATACAGCGCGTGCACGTCGAGAGACAGCAGAGGAGGGAAGGGAGAGCGCTGCAGAACAACGGCTCAGGCTGTTGACACAAAACCGCGGGAGACGGTAGAGGGCACAAGGGAGAACACGCAGCAAAAGGAATCATATTAATTGGCCCGTCCGTTCCTGAGAAACACGCAAAACGGTCCAGAGTGCTCCCCGTGAGCAAAACTTTGAATATCTCCGCACCCAGGATGATGACAGCGTCGTAAGATACACCATTTGAGAGCCCTCGTCGAGTAGAATAGGATCCTCGAAAAGCGAGAGATACGGCGGCAAAACGGGGGAGAAAGGCGCTGGCCACAAATGGGGGAAGGAGGAGAACAAGGTGTTGGCGAGCAACGGTGAGGCCAGTGGACATGAAACCTCGGAAGGTGGCTCTACACGAACAGGAGAGCCCGGCACAAAAGGAATCTCACCGATCGGACCTTCCGAACCCGAGTTATCGCCAAAGTTGTCTCATACCCCTCCAGAGGCGGACTTCGCCATATCTCGAAAACGGCTGCACAGAATTCACCGAAAGAGAATTCAACAGGGTCAGCTTGGCGGGAAGAATGCGGGTACCAGTTTTCGAGAGAAACGGCTGAGAAACGAGGGAGATATGGCGCCAGGAACATATGCCAGTGTGCCCGAATGCAGAAAAGTGAATATCTCAGGAACCGCTGAGCGCGTCACCGTAAACCAGACACTCCCAGATAGCTGTGAGCGAGTAGTACCGCCGTGCAAAAATTCGAAAGACCCGGCGTGAAAACGGGCGAGATACGCCTTCCTGACCTCCCGAACCCTGTGCAAAGACAAAAACTCGAATAACTTCGGAACCGTGAACGCGTGCGCTACGTCTTGTATATCGTCTGGTAGGGTTCGTCTAGTAGAGCTACGTCTAAGAAAAAGCGAACGATTCGGACCGGAATTGGATGAGTTATGCCCCAAACACGGTGTGGGGTAGGAGGAAGGGTATGCACCGATGAACAACGGGTCAGCGGGGCGGCACAGAATGAAGGGGGACGCTCAAGGGGAGTGGGGAGAGCCTGGAGAACAAGGAATTGAGGGGACACGCGCACCAAATCCCGAGATATTCGCAAAACTGATATGAGTCACCTCTACCCACAAGAATCCCGATTTCTCGACAATGGCTGCACCAACCCAGACACAAAGTACACCATTTGAAAGCGCTGAGCAAGTAGTATTATATCCCAGAAAATCGAGAGGCACGGCGAAGATCCGGGGGAGATACGGTGTGGATACAGCATGGGGCAGCAAGGTGGGGGAGGAGGAAAACGCCGCCGCGGGACAACCACTGAGGCAATCGATATGAAACCGGAGGTGGTGGTAGAAGACGTCTGGGAGAAGACAGTGAAAAAGGAATTAGACCGATTGGACCATCCAGTCCCGAGATATCCGCAATGCCGTCTCATACTCCTCTGTAAATGAAAAACTCCTGTATCTCCACAACCAGTGAGCGCGTCACCATGAAAAGATATCACCAGGTAGCTGTAAGCAAGTAGAACCACCATGCGAGAAAGCGAGAGGCCCGGCGCGAAAACGAGCAAGACACATGATCCTGACCTCCCTACCCTGTTCAGACACAAAAACTCGAGTAACTCTGGAACCGTGAATGCGCACGCGACGTCTTGTATATCGTCTGATAGATGTCGTCTAGTAGAGTCACGTCTGATAAAAACGAGCGATTTGGTCGAGAATTGTAAGAGATATGGTCTAACCACAGTAGGGGGAGGAGGGCGGCATCGCGTTGGTGAAGAACCGCTAGGTGGAACTCTATGAAACTTCAGGTGGTGATAGGGACGCGCAAGGAGAGTTGGGAGAACGAGGAACCGGAAAAAAACGGCGCACCCAATCCCGAGATATTCCAAATTTCGTCCTACAGTGCCTTTCTCCAGGGATTGGGCCATATCTCCAGATGCGCTGAGACCGTTACAACAAAAGGTACACCGTTAGAAAGATCTCGTCGAGTAGAACGTAAATCCCGATTTGCGAGAGGGACGGGTGAGTGGTGGTCGAGATATTGCGTCAACGAGGCAGGGGACAGGGGAGGCGTGCGGTTGCCTGACACTCGGCAAAGGGGAGACTTCATGAACAATATATTCATAAAAAGAAGAATAAAACACTATAAAAGAAATTCCAGTGAGCCAAGGTGGCCCTATATCGGCTCAGTACACCCTACGAGAGGGCTGGGGTGTACGACTGCGGCTGTACTGCCTTCTCGAGCGTGCTGGTTCCCAACTACTCTGAGACGGCCGGCTACTGTAGATGCTGGTAGTCACCACTCTGTCAAGCTGCTGGACCAGAGTGGGTTCCTCTCTCAAGCGTGCCGATAAACGTGAGCATGCGAATGACAGCGCAGGTGGTGGAGAGCGGCGGGGATGGTAGTCGCGGGAATCACGGGAATCGCGGCTGTGGGACCTATCCAAATACGAGCGCTGATGCCTGGGACTACGGCTGGGTGAGCTCTCGAAGTATGAGCGAGGCGGCGAACACAGGCGGCCACGGCCACGACTTGGTGAATTCTCGACATACGAGCGAGACGGCGAACTTGGGTAGTGAGATCGAGATCGAGAGCAAGAGCGAGATTGACTGCGAGAGTAAGAGTGGGAGTCACGGGAATATCCTGTAGGTAAACTACGAGGAGGTGAACAAGGGCGGCACAACAAGCCATCACCCAAGCTCGAGGACACAGTAGGTGTTCGAGTGGGGACCTGGGGTTGCACTGGCACTGAGCGACGACTCGGCCCTTTCGCTGAGAGTGGCGCACACAATGGTTGTTCCGAGGGGGTATTGGGGTGCACTGACAAGTGGGGATCCTCCAGAGATATGAGCCAGCCTGGACTCGAAGGAGGAATTCGAATATCTGTAGACCGATTTCCTAGATCCCAGCTATCCAGACGGTCCTTGAGAGTGCGCCCGGGTACTTCGCGCGGTATCTCTTGTCCTGTAGGGAGTACAACATGACCATTCACTAATAAACATTTTCCCACAGCCAAATACTCCTTGCACGAATCACAGTTTGCTCGAATATGACCTGACTGGCCACAGAAAAAGCAAAAATGAGTACAAACGACGGGGTGACTGACTGTCCGAGGCGGGTGGTGGCTGCGTGCATGAATTACGGGCCTCGAGGGGGCCTCGACAAGACTCGAGAAGTGACTTGGCTTGGGAGGCAACTCACATTATGTCATCGAGGAACCTTCGAAGTTCCTCGGGGCGCCGAAGGAAGCTCGAGGCTTCGGAAGAACTGCTACTTGGGGTATTCAGGCCTTGCATGACGTCAGGTGGGGAACTCGAGTGATTATAGCAATATACAAGGGAGTATTCCGAGAGCAAAGACAAACACAAGAGCAAGACTGAGGCTGAAACTGAGAGCACAAGCGAAAACCAAGAAAGCGAGACCTAAAACTGCAAAAACAAGACTGAACTGATGAGGGTGGGGTTACCAGACTAAGACAGAAGCCCCTCACGGTGGGCTCCAGTTGTAGGAAAAGAAAAAGAGAAGAGCTGGGGAGGGTAGAGATGTCTGAAGGAGGAGAGATCTTCCAAAGGGGCTTCTATAGCCTGGCAAGAAAAGCTGTCTGGAGAATGTCTGAGGCTGTCTGAGGCTGTCTAAACACTGAGAAAGGCCACTCTCGACCTTCTCGAACTCGACACTCGAAACTCGCGACTTGTAACTCGTTACTTGATTGTAGAAGAAAAGTAAGTACAGGCTAGGTAATGAAAAAAATGCTGACTAAGCAAGAAAACCTCGCACTAAGGTAATAAACATATAATAACTGGAAAATCAAGTTAAATATGAGAAACACAGAATAAAAACAAAATCTCCTGGTAGGGAAAACCCATTCCCTACACCGCTCGCATACACGAGTGTTGGTGGGGGCGACACCATATGAACCCCAGTCAAAACCTACAAGATGCTCTTAGACACTCCTCGACGTTTTCTGATGCTGTGAAGCGTGGGAACTATGATACACCTTTACAAATATGCTCCTCGACGTTGCACGACGTATGCTACATAGACTTTCCTTTTTCCGTCTTTTGTTACATGCTTCACAACATGCAAAGGCCTTGCAAAGTATGCAAAGGCTGTGAATTATGCGAAGCGGAGATGTTTCGCATGCTTCGCTGCCTTTGCTTGACTACACCTGCCTGCTACCGCAATACCATGGTATGTGTGAGACTGATCCTGCTATATGACACCCACAGCATCGCCGTCTCTTTCCAGTATCCTGGGCAGGAAAATGACCATGATGATGTGCAACTCCCCCAGCCACTTGACAGCGACGAAGAGGTCCTCAGAGATCTCCACTCAAATGTCAAACTCAATGACCTCCGCATTGCACTCAGTTATATTCTCGCGATGCGAACACCATCTCTGGATGATCATACCTCTGGACTTAGCGAAGATGTTCTTCGTCGACTCCGAAATCCACCTAAGGAGCCCGCGGTGTTTCATAATGACAAGGTTCTCAGATCTGCAGTTAAGCTATATGTTGGCTTGAATCACACGGATGGCGATTATGAAACTGCGTGAAGGGTCTTCCAGGAGGTTCCGGGATTTGAAGAATTCCCAAGCTTGCACCAAATCAAACAAATCACTGCTGAGCTTAGTGGAGTCGAGTCCGTTGTCCATGACATGTGCGTAAACTCATGTGTTGGATTTACTGGACCATTCTCAGCCCTTGATGCATGCCCCGAGTGTGGCGAACACCGGTATGATGCAACAATCCTTCGCGACACTCAAGGGAGCATCAAGAAGTCCCGAAAGCAATTCTCTGTGGTCCTACTGGGTCCACAACTACAGGCGCTTTATCGAGATCCGCAAAAGGCAAAGGAGATGCGATATCGTCAGGAATACACAGCTTCGGTACTCGAACAGCTTTCGCGATCTGGCGGCATCCGAGACAAATACAACGATTTCTTTGATGGGTCTGATTACCTTGAGGCCATACAAAATGGACATATCAAGAATGAAGATATTGTCCTCATGACAAGTGTCGATGGCGCACAGCTCTACCGCAACAACAGTCTGATTGTTGGATTTCAATCTGGGTTGTCCTCGATCGTTCACCCGAAAACTCGGTACCACAAACAATATGTCCTTCCCAGCACAATCATCCCTGGCCCAAACAAACCGAAGAACTTAGATTCGTTCATGTTTCCAGGGCTCTACCATGTTGCGGCACTCCAGAAAGAAGGCCTAGCAATATGGGATGCCTATACTAGTGAATCTCGGCACTCAAATTTATTTATTGCGCTGGGTACCGCTGACGGTCCTGGTCTTGCTTACTTGAATGGCTTAGTTGGCCATCATGGTAAGAACGGTTGCCGCCTGTACTGTGGACTTCAAGGTCGGCACAATGAGGGTGCACCGCACTACTATCCTGCGCTCAAGAAGCCGCATAATTTCAACGTTGCTGGGTCAAGTCATCTGGACATTGACCCACACCTGTTCGCTACGTGTTCTGTATCCAAGTACTGGCAAAACCTCATCTACGTTCTTCAGTCCCCAAATGAGACTCAGTACAAGTGTCGACGACTTGAGACTGGCATATCCAAGCCAAGTATCTTTCTCAGTTTCCATCCAACCAGGACATTTGGTGTCCCCAAGTGCTTTGGGTCGGATATCATGCATCTCCTTTCCCTCAACATCCCAGACCTCCTCATCCCACTCTGGCGTGGGACGTTTGAATGTCAAACTGGTGATAACAAGGCCACCTGGGCGTGGGCCTGTCTCTCTGACCCTCGTCAATGGAAGCGACATGGAGCTAATGTAGCTGCAGCGACAACCTCCATTCCTGGTTCCTTTGGACGTCCACCTCGCAACCCTGCAGAGAAGATTTCTAGTGGGTACAAGGCTTGGGAGTTTCACCTTTACCTCTATGGCCTCGCACCTGGGCTCCTGTATGGTGTTCTGCCCGACACCTACTGGCGCCACTTCTGCAAGCTTGTCCAGGCAGTGCGTTTGATATCACAACACAGCATCACCAGAGATGAGCTTCTCACAGCTCATCGTCTCTTTATGGAGTTTGTAGTTGAGTTCGAAGACTTATACTACCAGCGCAAGCCCACACGCCTTCACTTCGTACGACAGAGTATCCATGCACTTATGCACTACGCACATGAGGTTGAAACAAAGGGACCTCTCATTTGTGCATCGCAATGGACCATGGAGCGCACTATTGGAAATCTCACGGAGGAGATGCGTCAACATGTCAACCCATATGCGCATCTTACGCAGATTGCCGTCTGTCGTGCCCACATAAATGCACTTGAGTCTATTATTCCATCCCTTGACAGACATACAGATGAGCCCACAGCTCCACGCTGGTCACAGCCTGTTGGTTGCGGATACCACCTTCTTCCACAGCATGAGCGTACTCGTCATCAGACCACACCATCGGAGACCCTTGCAATCCTTAATTATCTTGAGCAACACGGGGGTAGAAATTCACCTGCGTTACAATATAGGACGCATTCAGGACTCCTGAAGGTCCTCAGATGGGCACGGTTACTGTTACCAAATGGTCAAAAGTGCCGGTCACTATGGTGTACCAGGGAGCGCAAGCCAAATGCGCGAAGGTCATGCAATGTGAAGGTATTCCAGCTGCACGTCTCATGGATTGTATGGTACACTCACCACCATATACAGTTTACAGACGACTCCACTGGAACGATTAAATTTGGACTCATTCACTTCTTTTTTGAAGCACAGACGATAGAAAATGTTCCACCAACAGCACTCGCTATTGTCTCTACCTACTCATCTCCAAATGTTCGGCTACTGCAGGAATCCAGTGGCGCTCTCTTTGTATGCAAGTATCTTGGCAGTGAAGCACTTATGGTCATCAAGGCAACCGACATCACACAAGTCGTAGCAATGATACCCCACCAGATCAATGGAGACGAGCCTTGCTTTTTCATGTTCGAGCAACCTGGTTTAGATGTCACAAGTCTTGGTGGATTTTTCATAAGCAACAAGGACGATGAGGACACGGAACCACCTGTACAGGGCTGAATGCATTGCAATAGACACTACATGTACACCGTTCCTGCAAGCTACTAAAACATGGATTATGAATATGAAAAGTCTTTTTTTTTTTTGAGCGATTGGGACAATGAGGTTGGAGAATTGAGAGCAGCGGTCACCGCAGAAATTACATGTCCTTGTCAACCTCGAGTTTTTGCAACAACTCGTCAAGCTCGTGTATCTTGACATCACATGCCGTAGGAGCGTTCACAGCATGGGTCGATGCGTTGGTAGGTGCGTTGTTGTCATCGCAGTCATGGATGCTGACTATGGGTACTGGCAGCGTTTTCAAAGTATCGAATTGAGCAATAGAAGTATTGCATGAGATCTTGCGGAGGGCTCGAGGACGAGGGGGGGGCCATTGCGTGTCCTGTGAGTCGAACCTCTTGCGCTTAACTGGAACACTAGCACTCACTGCAAGCATTTCACAATTTTTCATCCCAAAATATGCTGAAAACATTGAAAAAAGAGATACTCTTTTATTTCAGCTGTTTTCAAAGAAAACAGGTGAATATAATGTAATGTTTTCTTTGTCTTTTCTGCCAAAAAAAATGAATTAATGGTAATGCCCATTAGGTTCTTCACTATGGGTATTAGCATCAATCAATGTTTTGTAGTAAATCATGCAAAGAAAACAAAGTGTTATTATTGCCTTTTCTCTTTGAAAACATGTCAAAAAAGAGTATCTCTTTCTTCAATTTTTTCAGCATGTTTTCTCAAGAAAAATTGAAATGCTTGCAGTGACTTTGCTTCGGAAATCCATGCAATTCGACAGGGATAGCATCGGTGACGACTGCTGGGGGCATGTTGCTCTTGGATTGCGGAGTCATCGTGACTGCAATCTTGGCATCTTTATTCATAGTCATCGTGCCTATCTTTCGATTGAGAGAATTAGTTGTCACGAATTCAGTCTCTACATACGGTATTTGTTGGTTATCTCAGGATCATCATCGTTTGGATCAATCTCCATGTATCTAGAGGGCTTCTTGAAGTGAAGAACAAGTTTCTATACAAAGCGTTGAGTAGTAGGCAACGATTAAGAGTAAAGAGATGGTATAACCACAGGCCCCCAGCTTTTCTGCGGGTAACGTTGATAACATAACACAGGCCAATCCTGGAGGATGTTGTCCACCTCAAGCAAAATGGTTGTTTTCACATAAGTACACAGTTGGAGATGACTGTGCAGCACCTGGTACTGGTTGTATGTGTGCAGAGAAGAGTGAGTGTGCATATATGCACATAATAGTGGACAAGGTAGGAATGACTAAGCATTCTCCATATGTTGTATGGTAACATCACACCACTTTCATCTGTCTCTCTGTGCTGCTATGCTACCTGCAGAACAAAGAGCAGGCCAGATGTGATGGGACTTTGGACACAATATATCCAATGATATATCCTTCTTTGTCAGTGTAGATCTTATACATGTCCGAAATAACTGATGCTGCTGTGTAGGAACCCCATCTCAGACTGGTGGCAGTCTGTCCCATCGATCTCTGGCCTTGTGTCATCTCCTGACAACACCATTATTGACATCTCAACATGAGTTCCAGCTACAGAGTGCCAATTCTGTGGAGTTGGAGAGTCAGATGCACTCTTGCATGGAGAGCTAGTGATGACGAAGTATGTATCTTATTCCTCATGGTAACATATGACATTATACACTAACTACTTTATAAAGGAACTCTGCCAACAACTTCTCAAACACATCAGCTTGCTTAGCAGTGCTAGTCCTACTAGGATGAACATCAGCAATCCATTCCTCATTCTTCTGCAGCAAGTCCGACAGGATGACACTGTGCCATATTACAGTGCTGATGAACTTCCCAACATCAAGTACTTCTGGAAAGCAGATTTCCTTTGTGATCATCGCAACAGCCATGGGTACTTGAAGACTGTATGAAATAACAACTCTGGGACTATTGGTTTTCTCGAGGACCGAAACAGCATCATTACAAGTAAAGATGAGCAACAATGCTTCCATGATTATGCACATCCACTTCTTTACTGCTTACAGAAGTTTGGTTATACCCTGTCAACCTGGACAAAGGTATCCACACCTGTCCTCGAGTTTTTGCTCATTCAATGCAAATCAGATTTGAAAGCTTCTGGTACTGTGCTGATAACTGGAAGGCCGACATGTTCATGTCTTTGTACTACTCTGGGTGGGGCTGGTCATTCTTGTGATTCAGAAAGTGCTTCTCCAGATACCAAGGAGGAAAGTAGCACTCTGATGCCAAATGAGGTGGCCTCATGCAAATGTCCACAATCAATTACAACTCCTGCTCTCCACACAGCTAACCAAGAAGAAAAAGGAAGGGCAAGACACACTGCTCATAGCAGTCTCTGCCTCCAGCAGCGACCTGTCTTCGATTGATCCAGAGCTGGACAGTCCAGTTGGTGCCATCCAGGATGAGGAGACTGTTGATATGACTCAAGCTTGCCCCCCTGCTACTGATGCATTCAAACACATTAAGGTGTGTAAATTGAGCATGCTATGCAAAGTGCCTAGTTCACCATCATATCAGATTCTACCTGTGGTCCCCTCCCTGCATATAGATCCCTCGCTAATATTTGAGCCACTGTCAACCACTGCTACAGTATCATGAATGTCCAGCCAACAATTCAACCCACCTCAGAAGTCTCGGTTTTTCAACAACTCCTTGGAGGACTAGGACTCGATGCAGTCGAAACAACAAATCATAGATGCCTCAGATTCGATGCAAGTGCTTCTTCTATTGAAGCAATACCAGGCACTGCAATCACAGCAGCAACCCTAAGCCAGGTCCAGTAGCGGGGAGTGGTATAGGTGGCAAGAAGAAACATAATGCACCAGATAAGAACTCGACCATGCAGGCTAGCCAGACCTCTACAACTCCTCAGTAAGAGGGTCAATTTCACTTATAGGACAGATCTGATACTTAGCAGGAACTTATGTGCAATTGACTGGTGCAAGGAACACAAGGGGGGACTGTCAGTGAGTTTTCAGAGTACTGGGATACACTAGTGCAAAACAATGATTCATCTGTGGGATGTAAGTAAGCCACACCATCATGAGATGTTACCAGACTATTGTGCTGATATGTGCCATTTAGAACTACAAGAGGCAAGCTGCTATGGTCAAGGAAATGTGGAAGAAAGTTTGAGAGTCAACATCCCCAGTAGTGGCCTCTAGAACATGCCTTCAAAGGGTAACAGGGATGTTTGATCTGCATGTGTTCATACCATCCTCATCAATCACAGGCTTGTTTCACAGGCTTGTTATTCCATCTTCATCCAGTTTTCATTTGCTTTCACATACACCTTGCTTTTCCACCTGTACATGTTGATCCCACAGCCATTCTGCATCCCTCCATCACTCTTCTCACATTCACATAAGGCACATAAGGCAGCAAAACTCTTCACTCTCATGTTGGTGCATTGGGACTCCAGAGTGTACATTATAGTAACATCATGTGATATGGTCATAGAGCATCGAGGAGAGTCGAGGAGGAACATCAATTTTGAAAATATACATTGCTCAACATTTTCAGAATTGCCTCAAAATACAAATACACTGTTAGATGTTTTCAGATTTGTGTTGATGTCTTCAGATTTGAAAGCATTCCTTGACATTCCTCGATGCCCAGCAATTTCCCACGGTTCTAATAAACTTAGCATTCGAGCAGCATTGAAGAGCATCTTGTAGGTTTGACTGGGATTGATGATTGCCCCACAATGAGGAGTGTTTTTTTGCCAATGCTTGCCACTGCAGTATGACCATTTTGAATGCTGGGACTGCTTTGCTGAGGGCAGGCTTGCTCTCACTAGACATGCACTGTTGTGCCTCATGAGGAATCTAGTTGCCAAAGCATTGACTTGCATATGGATTAGGACTACTAAGTGCAATGCATTACCTCTAGGATAACCTCAAGATCTTGAAGAACTTCCCACTCCAATGCAGTCAAGTGGAGGCTACTAAGCTCATCATTCAAACCACAGGGCAGTGAGAGAAAATGATTGATGGCCTATGGTAGGGATTAGTAGAGAGTGAATACAATACACTGGAAGCAATGATGGATGTTATGACTAATAACATTGAAAAAACATTGAATACACAGATACTATGTTTCAAGCCTGTTATCTGAAATAACATGTAATAGAACATTGCTTGTGTTCTCATATAGATGTTCTTGCTGATTACAAGCTAATAACATTTTATATGTTATGCACTAAAAACATAGCATATGTTATTGCAATGTTCCATCTCAAAACATTGAGCATCAGATTATTTATGTTATGAGCCCAAATCATTGCTAGATTAGCAGTATTGATCTATTTGCTAATTGGACAATTTGACAATTCAACCATTTTCACCAATCTACCATTCACCCAATTGCTAAATGGCTGCAGGTTGGGGTTATTTAAGCTCCGATGTAGGTACTTGAAATATTTTAAGGTCCACAGTAGCTACTGCGGAGATATTCAAACTCCGATGTAGGTACTCGAAATATTTCAATGACCTCAGTAGCTACTGCGGAGATATTCAAACTCCGACGTAGGTACTTGAAATATTTGAATGACCTCAGCAGCTACTGTGGAGATATTGAAACTCTGCTATAGGTACTCGAAATATGTGAATGACCTCAGTAGCTACTGCGGAGATATTGAAACTCCGCTATAGGTACTTGAAATATTTCAATGACCTCAGTAGCTACTGTGGGGATATTGAAACTCCACTATAGGTACTTGAAATATATCAAGGGCCACAGTAGCTACTGTGGAGATATTCACACTCCACTATAGGTACTCAAAATATTTCAAGGCCCACAGTAGCTACTGCAGAGATATTCACACTCTGCTATAGGTACTCGAAATATTTGAATGACCTTGGTAGCTACTGCAGAGATATTGAAACTCCACTATAGGTACTCAAAATATTTCAAGGTCCACAGTAGCTACTGTGGAGATATTCACACTCTGCTATAGGTACTTGAAATATTTGAATGAGTAGCTACTGCAGAGATATTGAAACCCTGCTATAGGTACTTGAAATATTTCAAGGTCCACAGTAGCTACTGTGGAGATATTGAAACTCCACTATAGGTACTCAAAATATTTGAATGACCTTGGTAGCTACTGCGCAGATATTGAAACTCCGCTATAGGTAATTTTAAAGTCCAAGGTAGCTACTGCGCAGATATTTAAACTCTGCAGTAGCTACAGAGGTCATTAAAGTATTTTGAGTACCTATAGTGGACTTTGAATATCTCTGCAGTAGCTACTGAGGTCATTCAAATATTTTGAGTACCTATAGTGGAGTTTCAATATCTCCACAGTAGCTACCGAGGTCATTCAAATCTTTCAAGTACCTATAGCAGAGTTTGAATATCTCCACAGTAGCTACTGTGGACCTTGAAATATTTTGAGTACCTATAGTGGAGTTTCAATATCTCCACAGTAGCTACCAAGGTCATTCAAATATTTTGAGTACCTATAGTGGAGTTTCAATATCTCCACAGTAGCTACTGTGGACCTTGAAATATTTCGAGTACCTATAGCGGAGTTTGAATATCTCCGCAGTAGCTACTGAGGTCATTCAAATATTTTGAGTACCCATAGCAGAGTTTCAATATCTCCACAGTAGCTACTGAGGTCATTCAAATATTTTGAGTACCTATAGCAGAGTGTGAATATCTCTGCAGTAGCTACTGTGGACCTTGAAATATTTTGAGTACCTATAGCGGGGTTTCAATATCTCTGCAGTAGCTACTGAGGTCATTCAAATATTTCAAGTACCTATAGCGGAGTGTGAATATCTCCGCAGTAGCTACTGTGGACCTTGAAATATTTCAAGTACCTATAGCGGAGTGTGAATATCTCCACAGTAGCTACTGAGGTCATTCAAATATTTCAAGTACCTATAGCGGAGTTTGAATATCTCCACAGTAGCTACTGAGGTCATTCAAATATTTCAAGTACCTATAGCAGAGTTTCAATATCACCACAGTAGCTACTGAGGTCATTCAAATATTTCGAGTACCTACATCGGAGTTTGAATATCTCCGCAGTAGCTACTGTGGACCTTAAAATATTTCAAGTACCTACATCGGAGCTTAAATAACCCCAACCTGCAGCCATTTAGCAATTGGGTGAATGGTAGATTGGTGAAAATGGTTGAATTGTCAAATTGTCCAATTAGCAAATAGATCAATACTGCTAATCTAGCAATGATTTGGGCTCATAACATAAATAATCTGATGCTCAATGTTTTGAGATGGAACATTGCAATAACATATGCTATGTTTTTAGTGCATAACATATAAAATGTTATTAGCTTGTAATCAGCAAGAACATCTATATGAGAACACAAGCAATGTTCTATTACATGTTATTTCAGATAACAGGCTTGAAACATAGTATCTGTGTATTCAATGTTTTTTCAATGTTATTAGTCATAACATCCATCATTGCTTCCAGTGATAGGTCCAGGTACTTACCAGATGAAGAGCACACATGTGATTGATCATGAAATAAGCAGAATCCCCCTGAGTCTTGACATTGTGTAACAATTCCATGGTAGGGACTTCAGTAGGATCCTCAGTGAACCACTGATTTGCATTGCTGATGACAATCGTATCATGAAAGGCCTTCCACTGTTGACCAGATGCACAAATAACACGAATGATGTTCCAACATATCGACAGGAGATCCTGTGCAACAGCTTCGACATAATCTTCCTTATGCACGACCTCTCGAAGGGCATTGGTCCATGTCGAAGGAACATCTGCAAAGTCAGTGTTCATGTAAGTGTGGAGGATATGGTTAATGCATATATTCAAGATGTGGGGGAAACATGGAATTTGACACTCAATGAGATCAAATTTAATCTTGTGCTCTTGCCAGAGTGTGTCTGAGAGCTTCTTCATCAATGCTGTGTTATTGGCAGCATTGTCCATCATGAAATGCCCTACCTGGGTGTTAGGACCTGCTCAGTGGCTTGCTTAAACAATACACACCTTGGACATGACCTCTGCTCGGTCCAAGATATCCAAGGTAAGCTTTGCAAGCGCATTGCCAGTGTGTGCAGAAGGGAAGTATTGAAACATGATAAGGGACACTCTCATTTTGAGGGGCCCACTGCTGTTTGTGATCCAATGTGTGGTTGTGGCAAGATATGGGTGAAGGTTCTCAGCAGACCATATATCAGTGGTAAAAGAGATTCACCCAGGTGCTTTCTGGATGGGTGTCAGCTGGATGGTGAGAGTGTCAATGAAGCACTTGCTTACTGCAAGGTCTTGTTTCAAAATTCTCAAACAATCTCTCCAAGCCTCCAGAATAAGCTCACAGAGCTTAGTGCAATGCAGGATGTCTGTCTCCTGGAGATCTTGGTAGAGAAGTAAAATGAGATGATGGAATTTGGGACATTCTATGACATTGATGGACTGTTGGAAATATGGAGATCGTCACTGAACAAGTGCAGTACAGATAGCATGACTTACCTGATCATCTGCAACAATAAACCATACAATTTGTTTGTGCATGGCAGCAATGGTGAACTCTGGAATACCATCACATCCCTGCCTTAAGTGCCAGCCTGGCATAAGGAAGTCACCTGGAGCAGCATTGTCAGGTTCAGGAGCAGGAGGGGGGGGAAGTTTGTGAATGTCAAAGTCACTTTGAGTAAGAGCTGCTTTCAGAGTCTTGAAAGTGTAACCTGCAGTGAATGCATCTCGGATGATCTCAATTTGAATAGACCAGTTTTGCTCCTCAGCCAGAACAAGATACTCCTCCAAGTGCCAGTTGACAATGTGGGTATGTAATGAAGTGTTGGATGTAGATGAACTGTACAAATATGAATGCCATGATTTTTTTTGCACCTCAGCTTGTACTCTGTAGAAAGATTAGTTTACAGCAGTTTTCAAAAGTCTGTGGAAAAGTCAAAAATCAGCTTTGTGCTCTGGGGGTGGACCCCAGAAGCAGCCCTAGACAGATTTAGTACTTAGTGATTTAGCTAATACTTACTGTGCATGGAACACCACAATGGTGTGCTGGAGGTAGTGTTGCCTCAGCTTGGCTTGGGTATATTTTGGCTTATTCCACAGCTTCCCACCTAGCACACTTATTTTTGCATTAAATGACTTGACCTAAGTGAATGAAATATAGTTTAGAATGTCCTTCATCCACTCCCCGAATTTCTATGAGAATTGGTCTAGCCACTCTCAAGAGAGAAGCTCATCTTTATGATTTGGCTTGGCTTGAGCACAAATGGCTTGAATGGAATATCTCAAGAATGGTTTGGTCAATTATTATAATTTTTTTTCTACTGATAGTCACACACAAAAGCCACATAGTTTAGACTGACTACATTGCCATTAACCCAACAGAGGAAAAAATAAAAAATGATGGCTTGGAGCCATGGCAACACTAACTGGAGGGGTAGGGTGTTAGGTGACTCAATGACTAGGCTGGGATCCAGGGAGGGTATATGTTGGCTGGAGGAGGTTGGGGGTGTGTTGTGTGCATGGGAGAGGGGGAGGGAGTGCATTGCATGTGTGGGGGAGGGGGAGGGGGAGAGTGTTGGGTGGGTGGGGGAGGGGGGTGTGTTGGGTGGGTGGGGGAGGGGGTGTGTTGGGTGGGTGGGGGAGGGGGGTGTGTTGGGTGGGTGGGGGAGGGGGTGTGTTGGGGAAGGTGGGGGTGGGGGTGGGGGAGTGTGGGGAAGGTGGGGGTGGGGGGTGGGGGAGTGTGGGGAAGGTGGGGGTGGGGGAGTGTGGGAAGGTGGGGGTGGGGGAGTGTGGAGAAGGTGGGGGTGGGGGAGTGTGGGGAAGGTGGGGGAGGGGGAGGGGGTGTTGTATAGGGCAGGGTGGGGAGGGGGAGGGGGTGTATAGGGCAGGGTGGGAGGGGGAGGGGGTGTTGTGGGGAGGGGGAGGGGGTGTGTGGGGAGGGGGAGGGGGTGTGTGGGGAGGGGGGAGGGGGTGTGTGGGGAGGGGGAGGGGGTGTGTGGGGAGGGGGAGGGGGGTGTGTGGGGAGGGGGAGGGGTGTGTGGGGAAGGTGGGGGAGGGGGTACCTGGGGATGGTGGGGGAGGGGTTAGGTTACTCACCCTCACCATCCCCAAGCACTACATCCCCCACTCAAGTACCCCATCCCCTTCCCCCTCCTCCTCCCCTAACTTCCAAAGCACACCCACTCCCCCTCCCCCTCCCCCCACACTCCCCACACTCCCCCTCCCCCCATGCATGCAAAGCACCCCCTCCCCCTCCCCCATGGACTCCCTCCCCCTCCCCCACACATGCAATGCACTCCCTCCCCCTCTCCCATGCACACAACACACCCCCAACCTCCTCCAGCCAACATATACCCTCCCTGGATCCCAGCCTAGTCATTGAGTCACCTAACACCCTACCCCTCCAGCACACCATTGTGGTGTTCCATGCACAGTAAGTATTAGCTAAATCACTAAGTACTAAATCTGTCTAGGGCTGCTTCTGGGGTCCACCCCCAGAGCACAAAACTGATTTTTGACTTTTCCACAGACTTTTGAAAACTGCTGTAATGTAATCAATAGTTGAAGTGACTTACTTGCACTGGCAGCAGGTGGTTGGTTTGTCCTTGATCTTGTCAAAAAAATGGTGAACATTGACAGATGTGGGCAATGGTTTTGCCCCAGGTAGTAAGCAGCAAACCCTGGCATTAGGTGCAGTCCTGGATGCTAGTGGGTGAGCAGGAATGACACCCTCAGCCACTGCGAGACCTATGTCAGTCTGCAAAGGACCTGGTGCAGTCTGGGCACCAGAACCAGGCACTAGCACCATAGCCAGGATGTTATGGGAGGGGCACAGCTGGGAACTGAGTATGTTGAGAGGGAATGCATTGTTCAGGGGGAGGTTCCTCTTCAGAGGGGTCATCTTCAAGGTCAATCCCACCAAAGTCAATATATTCCCCATCACTGTCATGATACCAAGGGGGTGGTCATCATTGCCTCTGTGTCCTGGCTATGGGATCAGCAGCAGGATTCTGTGGAAGAATTACTTCTTGAGTAGAAGACCCATTTGCATCAGGTGGAACATTACAATGGCAACAAGCCCAAGGAGGCATATCCAGAGCCCTAACAAGAGTGGGTTGGTGGTAGCTGGGTTGTTGGTCTGAATTCTGGCTCACCTCCAATTTGACTTGAGGCATAATTTGTTGGAGCATATAAATCTCCCCTGTATTGCAGGTCCTAGCTGCGATGTTTGGGTGCTTACATAATCACCTTAGAGCGGACTTAGCAGTACATTTCATAGAGTTCCCTCAGTAGCTCACAGTCTACTGAGGGTAAGCACTCATATATTTCACAGTATATTACTTACTGACATCCTGTAGTAGCCTACAGGTACAGTACTCTATTAAGTAGCTCACAGTCTACTGAGGTAGCCTACAGACATATTTCAAGATAATTGTCCATTGTGTAGTTGTATGTCATTAAACAACACAGCTTACATTCAATATTTGCTGGGTTTTTTGGCATGTCCTTTATGAAAACAGCTCATGATCTTACATAGAATTGAAGTGAGACCATGTGGAGCGAGCATGTATTCAACATGAAGAGGAGGAATGACATGATACACTACTATCCAATGACAGAGCTCTGAGTTACAATTAGACATCCCCAGCACTGTATATAGCATCATCTGCAGCAGAAGATGTGTCTGAGGAAGAAAGTACCTCAGAACTAGAGGGGCTGCTGGAGGAGGAACAACTGGGAGTGGCAGTCATGGAGGCCAGGGCAGCCAGGCAGGTGTTCATCCTTGTGGTTTGGGTCAGATTCCCTCCCCTCACATCTAAACAAGGTCTAGATGACACAGGCATATCCAGAAGGACAATGCTGGGCTTCCATTTGTGTCTCAGCAAAACATATTTCTGCAGCCAGCACTGGTATCTGTCATATGCTGTGTCCTTCATGCCACCTGTAAGATGACCCTGGCAATCAATCCAAGCAATCTTCAGAGGGCCTATGGCCTCATCAATTTCACCAGTTTTGAAGGATTCTCCAAGCCATTCAAAAAATAGGATGATGCTGTCTTTGAACATGGAGATGGCTTTATCAAGCATTGCATCTACCTCCCCCATCCTAATCTCAGGGAAAAGTGTCTGAAAACATTAGTACTTAAGTATCTGGAGGAGACATTGACTTACCCCTCTTGCACTACCATCTGCACCACTGTTGTCAATATCGATCAGATTACCCCCGACCTCCCTCACCCATATCAAATACTCCACAGTGGCTAGGTGGCACCAGCTATGACCTCCAATGGTAATTGATTTACCGAGATGAATCAGTTCACTGGGATCAGCATGTAGAGTGAGAAACTCCTTCTGGGAGAGTAGTCTACCATGACTTTTGAAATACTCCCATGTGGCAGATTTTTTCTGGGGTGAGCTAAACAGAGCATCCTCCCAAATGAATATCATCATGACTGTGACCAGATCAGGGAGTTCCACAGCCAGTTTCTTCAGCTTATCACAAAGGACAGCCTCATTTTGAGAGAAAGCACATTCACCAACAAGGAGGAACATAGAAGGCTCGTTCATTTGTTTGCTAATGTCCCTCAAGGACAAGAGCATGTCAGGAATGAACTCACTGTTATCAAACCTAATCAAATGATTCATATGTGCATTGGTGCAGACCATGCTTTGACTGGGGTGAGAAGGAAGGAAATCAAGCTTCCTCTCCAGGACTGTCTTGAGCTTGTCAAGTGGGGCTTCATGCAGGGTGCTTGGCATTTTAATGATCAAAACTTGGCTACAAGCATCATATGTCAACCTGGATTCATCCATAAGTGCCTTGCATGCTGGGGGAAAAAAAGGCCTTACCTCAGCTTTAAAAATGCAAGTGAGATGTCTTCAATGATGGCTGAGATTACCTTGAATTTGTTCAGTCCTACCCTGGTAAATACCTGTTGATGTTGATCACAATGCTAGTACATGCAGCACTTTCCACTGAACATACCTCCATCTGCTTCACACAATTGGCCCCAGAAATATACCTGAAGCCTCTCCTGCATATCCTTTATCAATAGTTCCCATACAATATACACTGTAAGCAGCACTAACTCACCATAATCAACATCGTCAGGATTCACATTGATGGATCTAAAGACATTCTGGAGAACCATTGTGAATTGTTTGGGTGTACCAATATCTGGAGAGGACTGGGAAGAGTTGTGAGTATCTGGTGTGATCATGGCACCATTGATGGGCCAATTGTTGAACAATGAGAAAGAATGCTGCAGTCTTGGTTGCTGAAGCGGTGGGCCTTTGCATGCAGGAATCTTGAGCTGAGAAGCATGGGCAATTGGTGTACACAGGGGTGATTTGGACTTAGACTTGGGCCTGGGAGCTGGGTGGCTATGGGCAGCACTGAGACATGTGCCATAGTGTGGGCTGCCACCATAAGTCACGATCGACATAGGTGCCACTAATACAGTCTGTACAGAATGCAACAGCTACCAAGCAGCAAGCACTGATGCTGTGACTGAAGGACCAGTGGCAGAGGTGCAGACTATGGGAGACTGTCAGCTGCTCTGGTCAACCAGTAACTGAAGTGGTGACCTACACATCTGGCATGCCATCAGTGCTTTGCTGTGTTAGTCCCTGATATTTTTGTGACATTGTCATGTTAGGGTCACTAAGAATGGTGATATTTTCCATTGTAGCTAGACAGTATTTGACTGCAAACTTACACCTCGCCTACATGGTCTCTGTAGTCCTACATAGCTCAGGTAGTCCACATAGCTCTGTAGCTTGCCTCTCATTTACTGGACTCCATAGTAGTGCTTTTTATTTTTTTACCCACATAACTGTGGGTAGTGCCACCACTTCATAGCTTTAGGCTCTGTGTAGCACGATCCCCACCATATAGCATTGTAGTAGACAGTAGGTAGTAGACAGTAGTGCATGTAGCATCACAGCAATCATTACGTATTATTAGCTGACCACACCACCTACACAGCAGCTGTAGCACTGCATGTAATATTGAAATATTGAACCTGCTCAGTGATCAATTGGGTGTATGGGCCTATGGCTCCTTCTGGAAGTTTGAGGCATCTTTGGTCTTGTAATTCCTCAACAGCCTGGGGTGCCATGTCCACAGAATATCCAAGAAGAAACTAACTGCTCTGTGCTTGTGAAGTACATGCTGCATGATGCCACTATATGTACTCATGAGATAGAGGGAAGTCAAACATCATGACTGCAAAACTATTCTACACAACCTGCATCTGCAAAATCCTGACTTTCTCCACAATAGCTGCAGTGGGAATGGTGTGATATACACCATTCGAAAGCTTTCATTGGGTAGTACGTAAATCCTGGAAATCGAGAGGTACAGCATTGAACTGAAGGAGATATGGCATGCACAATGCCATGAGTCAGCTGAGGGGGGAAGGAGAAGGAGAGGCTGCTGAGTGATAACTGTGAGGACAATCAACACGAAACCACAGGAGATGGTGGGCTATCTGGAGGGCCATGGCAAAGAAGGAATGAGAGGAGAACACCCACCTAGTCCCAAGATATTGACCAGACCATCCTACACAGCCAGCATCTGCAAGATCCCATTTTTCTCCACAACAGCCACATCAACCACAGTAAGAGGCACACCATTCAAAAGTGCAGATCGAGCAGTACCACAGCACAGAAAAATGAGAGATCTAGATGAAAACTGAGGGAGATATAATGAGTGCAAAGTCATGAGGCATTGGGATGGGAGGACTCCAAGAACTATACATGTAACCATCAGCCTATCAGCAACACAAAATTTTGCATGTATAGAGCAACTCACCCCTGTATGGGTGGTGGTAGCAGGTCTCGACATCTCAGTATGTTCGCATCCCATAACAAACTTGGTTTCCACATTGCTCATAGCTTTCACATTGGCGAATTTGGAAGAACCTTCTTCACTGATATCATTGAAACCACCCACAATCATCATTTTAGCCTTGTCAGAAATGATGATATCACAAGTAATCTCAATGGATTGTAAGGTAGTGGTACTGCTTGGCACTAAATATTTGGTGTGTGGCATATAATCACCTTATACTCACCAGGCACTAACAGGGATCTTGACTGGCCCACTGGAAGACATGAGGAGATTGATCCATCCAGTGGTGGTGTTAAGGAAGCTAAGATGGCTCAGATAGACCATCTACCTCAATATCAAGGAGAACTTATGTCTCTTGAAGAATATCACTTTGTACTTACTACTTTCTTCTCCTCATGGCGGTTCCTTGGACATCCCTGCTAATGACTTTGCACATCCCATACAGTTACTGACACACATCCCAACTTCGGAGGGATGTATGTGTCTGAAAAGCTTGTAGGGATCAGTGATACCAGACATATTGAGGGCTCTGTTACGATCCACACCAAGCTGTGGGACTTTCTTTCCTTTCTTGACTGGTTTGTGTCATTTGTCTTGTTCTATGCTCTTCTCTTCTGTTCTCTTGACCCATGCTTTGGCTCAGCCAGTAGTGGTATCTTCTCTTAACACATGTTCAACACATGTAGGACTCTGGCCAATGGCCTTTCTCTCTCTAGCTACATGAGGTTGCCTTGAGGCCTCTTCTCCTGTACTATATATAGTCACCTCTAGTCTGGAGTAGACCCTCAGACTAGAGCTGCCCAATACACCAGCTAGCTTCTCAGAACTTTGAACTTGAGCCTCCCAGCTCTCTATCAGAACTAAAATAAATCCTTCAGACAGAAGGTTACAACCGTCATGTTGTAGAACAACTACTTGGGCTTGACCTATGTTACAGACTTTGGTCTTAGCATAACAAAAGCTCTAGTCTACATCCCGGCTGTCATGCCCGATCATCCACTGTTGAGCAAGACATCATTTTCCCTCAAAGGAACAGATTGTGGGCAAGCCCACTCGAACCCTGCAAACCAGAACCCGAGCCATCGAGCTCAGACACCAAACACAGCACTGCTGAAGCGCATACCCCAACTGACCCAAACCCCTCACCATCTGAGGACAATACTGGCTTCCCACAGAACACCCTCCAGAATGTACTATCCTCTTTAGGATCTCCCCATCCCCTTACCTCTCAACCTTGCCTTAAACCCAGAAGCCTGTTTATCATGTCAGGATCTGGATCTGGTGGCCTTGGCCTAGGATCATTGAAGGGTGGAGCTCTCACTGCTCCAGCAAGACCCACTGAACTGAAGATTGGCACACCATTTGAATATGATGGCAGCCACGAAACTGCCATGTCTTGGCTATACTCAGTTAAGGCATATCTTTTGATCAACCAAGATGTCTATGACAATGACAATAAATGTATCACATACATATGCCCTCTCTCACATGAAGAAGGGGGTAGCCCAAGCATGGGCAATGACCTTCTACCAGGCTGCCCTGGAGAAACAGAACCCCAGTTTTGGGACCATGAGAGACTTTGAAAAGGATTTCAAGGTGGCATTCACCCCAGCTGACACCGCTGGCACCACCATTGCCAAAATTAGGACCCTGAAACAGAAGGGATCCATCGAAGAATACATCTCTGAATTTAGAACTGCTGCTGCTCACAGTGGCATCAAAGAAGATGCAGCCCTTGTTGAATTCTTTGCCACAGGGCTCAAACCTGCCCTTGTCCATCGAATCTATGGAATGGACAAAGTACCCACCAAGATTGAAGAATGGTATGAGAAGGCAATGCACTTTGAGAATCAATGGCAGAAAGCCTGTGCCATCACTGGAAGGGTGGATAACAAGGGAAAAGGGAAATCCTATCCCTGACCCCAATTTCAACGACAAGAAGAGAGAGACCCCAATACCATGGATGTTGATGCAGTCAAACTCTCCTAAGAAGAAAGAGATCACTGTAGGGAGAGTATCCTCCCCACTAGGTATTTTGTTTTATTTCATTGTTTTTACTTACTGGTTTGTTTTGTTTTGTTTTTCCTTATCTTTTTACTTCGTGTTTGGACATGTTGTGGCTTATGTAAGCCTGCACGAGTACATTCGAGCACTGTGTACATACCTAGAAGAATAATAGACGCATTATAGAGACGTGTCAGAACTGGATTCCAAGGGTTAGGTCCAGACTGGGAAAACAAGTGCTGGCATAGTTCTGGCTAGGGGATCATGAGTTCTGGGACCTATGGAGTTGGCACAACACCCATATCGGCCTCAGCTTGTGAACTGGGCCCTTGGATAGGTTCCAGGTATGCCAAGTGACTAAGCAAGGGAACTGGGTAGGAGGTATGGGGAGCTTGGATGTTCAAGTCGATGACTAGCTTGGAGTTCAGGTCCATATTATCGCTAAGTATCTACAGAAGTAAGTACACAGGTTATATACCTAAGTGCCAGAAGTACCAATGCCAGAGTACTGGCAGTATTGGTAATCTGTGGTACTAAAGCTATGTACAGAGTGAGCAATCCACTGACCAGGTGGTCGAAGGCCAGACCACCAGTGGCTGAAACAGGTAATACGGAACAGGGAAGCTATGCTAAGTGAAACCTAAGAAACTATATACTGAACAAAGGAAGGGCAGTGTGCCAGGGTCTGAGCTCTGGAGTCTGGAGATCAGTGACACACATACTGGGAGAAGGCTATCTACTGGAAGTAAAGTCAACCAGTAACATGTGGTAACTGGGAGTTGCATGATTGTGACAAGATGAAACAGACAGAATTCCAAGCTGGAGTGCTTGGAATATTATTTCTCCATTCCCTGATGTGCTATAGATGTTATCTGCAGTCTCTATTGGATTTTTAGGGTGCATTTTCTGGTTTTTCACCACTCTCTGACTCTCTGTACCAGGCAACTCTAGCTCCCTGGGTCGAACTGAGACCCCTTCCAACAGGAGACTCCTCCAGTCTCCTCCCACACTCCTTTACCATCCATCTTTACATCGCCATCTCAAAAATGGCTTGTGCTTTGGATGTGGAGAGAAGGGACACATGTCCCGAGAATGTCCCAACTGAAACAGAAACCCTGCCAAAAAGGTCAAGCAGGTAAAGAAAGAAGAAACAGATGATGAAGATGAGGCCTCTGTGGCCCTGGTCAAGCTGACCAAGTTTCTTGGAAAGGGTTTTTGAAAGGGGAACCAGAGTTGACACCTGGAAACCCTGAACAATGTATCTCATATGTGGCCTCTCCTGTAAAAGTATCCTCTCTCCCTGAGAGAGTTATGAAAATCCCCATTTCCATTTTCATGAGAGCCACTGGAGAAAAAGCCATCAACACCACTGCTCTGGTAGATTGTGGAGCAGACATATCCTGCATCAATTGGGCATTTGTCCGAAGAAACAAACTCCCCACTGAACAACTTCCGAGACCTGTCTCGGTCACCAATGCCAATGGATCCCCTAATGAAAAAGGATGAATCCTGTTCACCACCACCCTGTTTGTCAAAATACAGGGAATAACCCACAAGGAGAAGTTCTATGTAATGAACTGTGGATCAGAGAATGCCATTCTTGGCATCCTGTGGCTACAGAAAAATAATCCCACCATAAACTGGCAGAATGGGGCATTAACCATTGATGAGTCAACCAATGTCACAGTGCTCTGAATCCCTACTCCCCCACCCAAGGAGTTCCCTGAAGAGTCTCTCCTTGAACCTCAGGAAAGAAAAGGGGTTAATGTTTACCTCGACCATGAGGAACCTGACACATTCACAACCCAAGCATACAATTGTATGTTCATAAACCAGTTTGCAAAAGCCACAACCTTGATTGCCCCAAACAACAAATGGGTGAGAAAACTGAACCTGGCAACAGAGCTTGCCCAAAAAGAAGAAAAGAATAAACCAAAGGCCACTCTTCCCCCAAAGTTTGCAGAGTTTGCCTCTGTTTTTGAAAAACCCTCTGGTGGAACCCTTCCCCTGATAAGACCCTATGACCACCTGATCGACCTGGTCGATGACTTCATGCCAAAAGTGGCCAAAGCCTATCCTTTAACCCCATCCAAACAACTTGCTGCTGAAAAGTTCATCAAAGAAAATCTCTGAGAAGGAAAGATCAGACTGTTCAATTCCCCACAAGCAATGCCCTTCTCCTTTGTAGGGAAAAAGGATGGCAGTCTTAGACCATGCCAAGACTATCAGTATCTGAACAAACACATGGTCAAAGATGCCTACCCATTGCTGTTGGTATCTGATCTGGTAGATAAGCTGAAGGGAGCATCTATCTTTACAAAGATGGATGTTCATTCTGGATATAACAATGTCCAGATCAAAGAGGGAGACCAGTGGAAGGCAGCCTTCATCACCCACAAAGGACTCTTTGAGCTGACCATCATGTTCTTCGTGCTGTGCAACTCCCCAGCCACTTTCCAAAGGTTCATGAATGACTCCTTCTGAGATCTTATTGCAGAAGGGTGGCTGGTTGTCTATATGGATGATCTTCTCATATTTTTGAATGACCCAAGAGAACATAGACTCAGAACCCTACAAGTCCTCCAAAGGATGAAGGAACTCTTGTTGCTGTTGAAGCTAGAAAAGTGCCATTTCAATCTCCCCAAGGTGGAATACCTTGGAATGATCATCAAAAAGAACACCATTGCCATGGACTCTGTCAAGGTCCAGGGAATTGCAGATTGGCCCACCCCCACAAAGGTCAAAGATGTTTGCTCTTTCCTGGGGTTTGCAAACTTCTACTGAAGATTTGTCCCATACTATTCTGACATCACCCAACCCCTTATCGACCTTACAAAGAAAAATGTGGTTTGGGACTGGTCGAAGAAAGCTGAAACTGCTTTCCAAACCTTGAAGAAGGTGTTCATGAGAGAACTGGTCCTACTCATGCCTGACCCCTCCAAACTGTTTGCAATCTCTACTGATGCCTCCAAGTATGCCACCAGCAGTATTCTTATGCAAGAGGACTCAAATGGACAGTGGCAACTGTGTGCCTTTATCTCCCAGTGGTTCAATCCTGCTGAGAGAAACTATGACATATATGACAGAGATTACTGGGGGTTATCCAAGCCCTTAAAACCTGGAGACACTAGCTCCAAGGAACCCCTACCCCAGTACAGGTCCTCACTGACCATAAAAATCTGTCCTACTTCTGGCAACCTCAAAACCTAAATTGCCACCAGGCACGCTGGCTTTTAGATCTTGCTGACTTTGACCTTTCTTTCACACACATACCTGGAAAGGAACTCTGTGCACCTGATGCACTCTCTCACCATCCCAATCATGTCCCTGATGAAGAAACCAACAACAAAGGGGTTACACTCCTGTCTCAAACCCTGTTTGTAAAAATCATTGACACCACCCTTTTGTCAAAGCTTGCAGAGTCATCTGCCAAGGACCCTGTAGTCCTCACAGCTCTACAGGCTATTGAAGGAGTAGACATGCCTCTACCCTTCAAGTCAAATCTCTCTGACTGGTGCTTTGAGGAAGGGGTTCTCTTCTACAAAGACTGAGCCTATGTCCCTGAAAATCCCACCCTTTGCTGACAAATTGTCACTCGTCATCATGATCATCCCTCTGCTGAACACCCAGGGGTTCTAAAAACAAGACAGCTACTCTCTACCGAGTACTGGTGGCCCAGAATGGCTATGTTTGTATGAAGATATGTCAAGGGATGTGCAGTGTGTCAACAAAACAAGGTCAACACACATCCTACCACCCCACCTCTCACTCCAATGCCCTCCACTGCAACCCGACCCTTCCAACAGATCTCCTGTGATCTTATCACTGATCTTCCAATGAACTCTGGATTTGATTCCCTTTTGGTTGTGGTAGACCATGGGCTTACAAAGGGGGTAATTCTTATCCCAACCACAAAAAATGCCTCCACCCTCAAAATCACAACCCTGTTTTTCAAAAGGGTCTTTTCCAGATTTGGTTTGTATGACAGAATAATATCTGACTGATGCCCACAGTTTGCCTCTGCACTTGCTAAAGAACTGGCTAAACTCCTCAGATACTCCCTGGGACTCTCCACAGCATATCACCCTCAGACCAATGGAGAAACTGAACAAGTTAACCAAGAGGTCAAGACTTATCTTCAGATCTTCTGCCAGAATGAGCCATCCTCGTGGGTTCAACACCTACCAATGGCTGAATTTGCACACAACCACTGACCCCACTCTGTCACTGGTCAATCCCTGTTCTACCTCATGTATGGCTATGAACCAAAACCCCTACCATCCCTTATCATCAAATCAAAGGTTCTGGCTGCTGAAACAAGAATAGCCGAACTCCACAAGGGATGAGAAGAAGCCCTTGTGGCCCATGACCTTGCCTGAAAGGCAATGAAGGACTGCCTCTCTAGACCCTTTACCCCATTCCAGAAAGGAGATGAGGTGTGGCTGGAAGCCTGAAACCTGAAGTGCTCCTACAAAAACAGAAAGTTCACACCAAAATGAGAAGGACCCTTCGTTGTCTCAGAAGTCCTCTCTCCCATCACTTATTGCCTCAACATTCCCACATGATGGAAGATCCACAACATGTTCCATGTATGTCTTTTATCACCCTATTGCAAAAACACTGTACACAGACCGAACTTCCCTTCTCCACCCCCTGATATCATAAACAAAGAGGAAGAATATGAAGTAGAAGCAATTGTTGGCCATAAACAACTAGGCTGAGGACATGCATTCCTTATCAAGTGGAAGGGATACCCTTCTTCCAAGAACTTGTGGCAAACTGCCAAACACCTTGAACACGTGACAGACACCTTGGAAGCATATAAAAAGAGATTCCCTAGGGACTTCCCCTCTCAGAAACCCCCACCCACTAGAACCACTAGAAACATCTCTCTCATCTCATTCATGCCTCCTTGTCACTCCTCTGCTCCCATTGCCTGTCATGCCTCCCCTGCAACTCACTGCCCTGCCCCCTTCACCCACCGCTTGCACATCCCAGCTGAGGAAGGAATGCTCAACACCTACCAGGTGTTCCTCACTGACCCTTCCTCCTATAACCCCATCGTCTGGGAGGTCAACACTGACTCCCCCCTTGACTTAGTCTACTGCATCACCCTCCAAGGGTTCAGAATTGAAAATGTTGCCTGCTATGTCAAAAGACAGGGCCCCTGCCTCAACTTCACCCATACCATTCTCAAGGAAATCTCAAGAGAACAGATTCCATTAATCCTCCACCTCTTTGATGTGCTTGGAGGGGCTGACCTTATCCACAATGTCCACCAGTGCACTGCCCCTGTCACTGCTCATCCCCTACCTCAGTACAGAAACTCATCATCCTCGGCATCATCTCACTCCCCACAGTCCTCTCCCTCCCCACAAAGGGTTTGCCCCCATGCCTGTTGTTTGTCCCTGTCCTCCTTGTCATTGTCTATGTCCCCAAACATGGTTGATCCTCAAGCGGTGTTTGGCCTCTCAGAAGAACAGGTCACCAAACTCCTCAGCCAAACTGAGGAGGCCCATCAACCTTCTGTTCCCTGGAACCACCCTCACACCACCATAGACACTGAGCTTGGGGTGCTCACCTGCTCTCACCCATTGTATAATGAAGCATGCTTTGTCTGTTGCCACCTTGGTCACATCCGAGTTAATTGCCCTGCCTATGAATGTCCCATCTGTGGAATGAACCCTCCCAGTCATACCTGGGCAAATTGCCCTGCTCACCATCATTCCCTTGAGGAACACTTTTCTGTCCCTGTTGTTGAAGAGGAACAGACTCTCATCACCAAAGATACTGACTATGATCCTTGGGACAACAATTTTTTCTTTGATGATGATGCCATCGCCAACATGACTGGTGAACCCTATGGCAACTCCCATCTCTGAAAAAGTGGGAAACCAGCAGCTTCCCCTGTATGAAGGGGGTAATGTTACGATCCACACCTAGCTGTGGGACTTTCTTTCCTTTCTCGACTGGTTTGCATTGTTTGTCTTGTTCTATGCTCTTCTCTTCTGTTCTCTTGACTTGTGCTTTGGCTTGGCCAGTAGCAGTATCTTCTCTTAACACATGTTCAACACATGTAGGACTCTGGCCAATGGCCTTTCTCTCTCTAGCTACATGAGGTTGCCTTGAGGCCTCTTCTCCTGTACTATATATAGTCACCTCTAGTCTGGAGTAGACCCTCAGACTAGAGCTGCCCAATACACTGGCTAGCTTCTCAGAACTTTGAACTTGAGCCTCCCAGCTCTCTATCAGAACTATGATAAATCCTTCAGACAGAAGGTTACAACCATCATGTTGTAGAATGACTACTTGGGTTCAACCTACGTTACAGACTTTGGTCTTAACATAACAGGCTCCAGAGTGCAGATGAGGGCCCAGAGCATGGCATGATCTGTTTGTGTGATGATATCAGCAGGTATTCCATATCTTCAAGTATGCCAACTGGTAAGAATCTGTCCAGCAATGAGATGGCTGAAGTGGAAGCTGGAAAAAGTGAAGCTGTTCTTCCCCATGTGTCTTGTTGCCGTTGATCTGGGGGAGGATGTTGGCTTCTGGTAGGACTTTGGGTTGTCATGATGATGGGGTCTTTCTGGGAGTTGCTGGTAGGACAGGGATAAATGTTCCCATGATTCATGCATTGATGAGCAGGGTGATAATAACAGAATCCCTGACAGTTGGCCAGCATCTCTTCAACAATGCCTTGCATGTCTCCCCTTGTAATGAGTATCTGCCATGTGGATGGAAGGTTTAGCTTAAAGAGTATCCTAGGTGTTGGTTCACATGGTGCATATTGTACATGCAACTATCATTCATTGTATGTTGACTCTCAAATCTCACAGCCATTGTATGTCTTGCACAGAATGTCATCAGTGATGAGGAGGTTGCCATCAAACTAGAATCCTTTACTGAGCATCTTTCTGAGTCCCCACTTGAGCAAGAATTCATAGCCCTAACATGTTGGAGATTGAATCACCACAGTGTGATGTACATTTGGTGCGAGTTTTTACTTGCTTACATAAGCGCTTAGAGCCCACTTAGTAGTACATTTTGGTACTGATTCCTCAGTAGTGGAGTCACTACTGAGGGTATGTCTACACACTCTTTACCAGTACTTACTTACTGATGACCTGTAGCTGCCTACAGGTACACTAATACATTTAGTAGTTGAGTCACTACTGAGGCTGCCTACAGCCCTTTTCTACAGGTTATGAGCCCCGCATAGCACAGAAGGAAATTTTTTATTGTAGCAACTCGCAGTCGACTCGAATGAAAGAGACTACTCAACAAAAGTACTACTGTCCTTACTCAAAAGCTATTGGATACAACATCTGAAACACAACCCATACATCCAGCACAGCTAGATGGTTGAGGTGAGGGTTGGACACCTCAGACCAATGAGGAATGAGACGAGGTTGCAGCATGGCGAGCCGCAGACCAGTCGTGGACGCAACAAAATGTGACAGTAAACTATACAATCATTTGTGGAATTCTGGATTCTATTTTTTCATCAATGCTACACCTGAAGTCGCCACTTGAAAAGTGGGACTACCTTGAAAAGTGCTTTGGTCAAATTCTGAGACCAGAGAGCTGGGTAGCAGCTGAGGAAGCTATGTGACAGAGCAGATCACAGCCTGAGCAGAGCATGGCTGAGGAAACTGCTCAGAACACCTTTGACAGCCACCACGAACCAGAAATCCCACCCTGGGAAGAAGAGGGCTTCCCAGACAGCCTGAATGATTGCGCTGAGACCAAAACTGGGTACCTCGAACCCGAGACAGCAATCATAGATGTGCAGCGGACAGAAGGTTGCTCGCTAGTGGTCAAGGTTGGGACCGTCGACTCGAAACAGCCAGACGAACGTGATCATACTGGAGTTACTAGCACGAGCTTTCCAGCAAACACTGTAGCTGCCGAGCAGCCTACAGTGGTCCTACACAAACGTACTGAGATTGCCTATGGGCCTATGGCGCCAGAGGCTACAATCGTAGATGTACAGAGTCAGGTGGCAGGAAGCTGTGCAGCGAACTCGAACAAGAGCAAAAATGACTGGACTGAGATTCCAACTGGGTACCTGGAACCCAAGATGGACATTGTAGATGTGCAGTGGACAGGGCTCGATGAATGAGCACACACACTCAAAGTGCCTGACGAGAGGGGTCAGTGCATGACCAACGAGGTTGCAGAAAATCAAAGGTCACCTGAGTGGATCTCTGAGGCATCTGAGCCTGCAGATGATGCCACTAGGTATAGCTGTGGATGCTCTATCGAAAATGTGTCTACCGAATGTGATGAGCACATCCTGATGAATGGTAAGCCAATTGCCAACATACCTGATCCCCCAGGGATGCATGCTGAACCCTCCACTTCACATGTCAAACGTTCCACACAGTACTCTACACAAAATTCCCCACCTGACAAGGCTCGGGGGATGGGGGTGCTTATATCTCCTAGAGTTGGATGGAGGAATAGCCCAGATGTCAGGTTGAAGATGACAACACTGGAGGTAAGGGCAATTAGTGCCAACATGGTGGAGATTCAAGCCCATGTACCACATTTGGGGAGACGCCCAAAGAAGCCCAATAAGGCTGAGGATACCAGCAGTAGGGGTGATGATACAACTAGCAGTGGATGCAGCAACTCACATGGAGTTGACAAATCAATGCTAACTGACAGACGGTGTCAGCACAGCGAGCACAAGATGATGTGGCCAGATGACTTACCTGGGCCACATGGACTACCTCCAAACGGTCTCATGCACACTCCTAAAACATTGAGGGCACCCCGGCAACACAGCAGAGTCAGCATGAACCCTGTAAATATCAGTGGACTGCAAGCGAGAGGCTACAGACGCCTCGTCCTCAACGTTCCCATTTCACTACCTTGCAAAGTCTCAAAACATCTCTGGAATATCAGGGATACATTCTGGAGACAAGACATGCCTCCTAGATGGACTTGGAACCATCACGGACCTTCTGACAGTCGAACAACAGTCTTGCAGCAGCAGCATGAGACTACAAGGCAAGACAGCGAGCATGCTTGGCTCAAGCAACATGGTGCACCAGAGCTACTATGGGATTTACCATGAAAATGGACTGAGTGGAACAACAGTAGTAACAGCGATGCAACAAGCAGTAATGCCATCTGCTTGCACAGAGCAGAGAAGAAACTGCTGGCTGACAGTAGAGGTCAGCACACTGGACATGAGGTGAAATGGCAGGATGGCTTACCTGAAACGCCCAAACCGCCTCCAACAGGCATCTCACACCTTCCCCGACCCTACAAAGTCACCCATCGACATGGAAGGGTCAAACGAACAGCTGGAAGTGACAGCGATGCACATATGAGGTGAGACACCTACTTTACACAAGCAGCCCCATGTGGCCCCCTCTATCTCTCTTCAGGCCCATGAAACAGCCTAGGTACCCTATGGGAGGGTATCAGATGATGAAGAAGGGCTATAACGAGATCAGGTGTGCATGACGAGTCAAAATGAGAGGATACACTCACTGTACAGCTGGCATTCTCATGTGGCTACCTCGACTCCTCACAGACTCCTCAAAACGACTCCGACACCCTATGGGAGGGTTATGGATACAGAAGATAGGCTGTAACGAAGTCAGGAGTGCCAGAGGAGTTGAAACAAGAGGGCACACATACTGGATAGCTGGCATTCCTATGTGGCTACTTCAAACGCTCTCAAATGTCTCGAAGGGACTCCAGACTGTTGCCAACACCTACTGGCAGGTGGGGGAGCCTCCTGGATCAATGCGGAATGACATGAATCAGCCAAGAAGTCTTCCTGTGGCCAAACAGCTGCCCTACAGCAGCATTTAGGAGGAGAGATGACACCTGTACCAGCATACACTCACCCGCACCACCTAAATGGCCTCTCAATGGCCTCACACACTCCTTCGACCTACATGGACCCACGCCAACATGGCAGGATCAAGACAGAAGCTGAAAATGTCAGCATCATTTGTACAAGGCCCAGCACCAACTGTACACTTGTGGTCGCCATATGGCCACCATGGCTCATCTCGACGCCAACTGATCCATGCGAAATCGTTGTGGGGGGGTCCCCGACAGTAAGCGTTCGCTACAACGAGGTCAGCGACGCTGGAAACATCCAAACGAGAGGGTATCTGCACCCTGGTGAGCCCACACAAGGTTGTGCTACCATACAGCCATCTCAAGGACCCAGAAAATGCTGGAAACCCCCCTGGGGTCATCCTGATACTTATTGGCGACAGGGGGTGCCTCCCAGATGGACTTGGAATGACAGTGATCCCTCCAACAGTCAAAATGGTGGCCAAGTTCCCTTGCTCAACCACCCCCCAACATGTCATGTGACTGACACATGATGAGCCAGCGGCATTTTTGGAGCAAAGTGGCACTGTAAGCCTTAGCATATCCCATTTTGGTAATGTATGCTTCCAGTACAAGTTTAAAAGCCCTATATACATATTTCGAAGGCCTATACACAAGTTTTGAAGCTGTGATACTATTCAAAATAAATATATTGTGCTCCATACAGTTTGGAATGATTTGGGCCAGTAATTTAACTGTTTTGCATGTCAGTTGAGCAGCTGAAGCAAGGCATGAAGTTGCCTTTCCTCTTATGGTGGTGAGCTCATCACACACAGAGCCTCCATGCACAGCGAACTCGAATCTTCATTACAACACATGTAGCTATGACTGGTTGCCTATATAACCTGTGCCACCCCTCAAATTTTTGAGGATTTTGAGATACACAATGTGAATGCCTGGACAGGCATTGGCTGCACCAATCTACATTTTAATCATCTGTTATTCAGACCTCAGAGTATGTATTTACATGTACACTACAGAACAATAAATGAATGCTATATGAAATTAATCCACTGCCGAGGGAAAGGTCATCTTCACCAATGAGATGTAGGGGTGGGGGCCATTGAGGTGTAGTGGCATCAGTGGTGGAGGCCGGGTGGTGGGCGACCAAGGGCACCACTGCCACACAGTGCGGTGCATGCTGACTTATTGGCCATTGGGGGTTATGGTCATCCTCAGCAATTGCTCATTGGCGATGTCATCGGGCATGCGTGTGAGTGGTTGGGTGGTGGTGATTGCGACAGTATGTAGTGAAAAAAAAAAAAAACTTGCCCAAGCATCCTGCCGAATGCAGCATGCTGCTGGGTCATCATGTGAGTCACGTGACATGTCAGGGGGCAGTTGAGCTGGGACAGCTACAGCAGCCTTACGATCACAGTACAAGGCCAGAGCACGTGCACTACAATGCATTTCCAAAATGGGAAGTTGCCACATTGCGTGCCAAATACGACCAAACACCACTCATATACCACCCGGACTCGAAGCTCACTCATTGCAGAAGCTACACTCGTTTATTGAATTATTTTTTGGGTATACATTCACTTGAGTTATATTTTCTGCATTTCTACTTATCACACAGTGGAGCTTCAGGGGGTGTGTTGGAGATTGAATCACCACAGTGTGATGTACATTTGGTGCGAGTTTTTACTTGCTTACATAAGTGCTTAGAGCCCACTTAGTAGTACATTTTGGTACTGATTCCTCAGTAGTTGAGTCACTACTGAGGCTGCCTACAGCCCTTTTCTACATAATGAACCTTCAAGGCAGCTTTGGAATCCCTCAGCCAATATGGTTTGGAAGAGAATCATCATATCAGGCCCTGGTACTGGATAGCATAGCAACACCGTTATGTGATATCATGGCTTCACAAGGTGGCCTGCTCAGCCTGAACAGTGTTCTGTTGATCAGTTGTCAACTAGTGAGTGAAATTGTTGTCTCTGTAGTTACAAGTTAACTGTGCTACATGGTAGGTTTCCAGACTAGAGTATATCCACTTGTGCCATTACATTCACTATGATATCAAACCACAGACTGTCCTCCTCTGTCAAAGTGATTCACAACATGCCACTACTGTGTTCCTTATAGACTTCAGTGTGGCACTGCAGTATCATGACCCCACCACTTGAATCAACATCCCATACCAAGAGGGATGTCCCTTCGTCAGTACCCCAGCATTTTCTTCTATCAGCCATCACTGTGGGTATCAATCTGGCCATCATGATGACATCGAGTCACTTGCTTACACTTTAGTATATCTGTTATGAGGGTCCCTTCCCTGGTTCAGTGATGCGAACACTTCCCTCTTGTCCAATGCTATTTGCAATCTTAATTGTGACACCATGGTTGAAATGCTGTGTGATGGACTCCCTGTTGAGTTCATCACATTCATCAAATATTCACATTTGCTTGCTTATGGGGCAAGACCTGATTATGACTATCTTAAAAAGTTGCTCAAAGATTGTATCATGCAGCCAGTTTGTTTTACCATACATGACCTGGGCTTTGCATTAACTGACAGCACCAACCTTGTAGCTGCTGCCACCCAAGGACACACACAAGAGTATTGTGGCTGCAGCCACCATGCCAATGACCACCTGCATGAAGCACCTCAATGCTGATAGTCCCATGAAGGCATGTGGGCGAAGGTGAGCATGAATTACATGTGGCTTAGTTCAGTCATGTCAACTGACTAACCATGTATACTTCGCTCACTAGATATGAACAGCTGCCTACTACTCCTCATTGATGCCTGTGCCCTTGACACTGATTGATTGTGTTATTTGGTACACTATGTACATATGAGTGAAATAGGTTAACTGTTGTTTGTAGTGCATCTAAAATGTCACGTCATGAATTTGTTGTCTCTAGTGTGGGTGTGTGCCTGATAATCCAGGCTGTTTTCAGCATGACTAGTGTACATTTTTATTGCAGCTTACAGAAATTTCTGAGTCCACAATGTGAGCATATGTACTAGTAGTACTACACAGCAAACCTGGGCATTGATACAATAAGCCGACTTCAGTCAGTTTGAACCAGCTTTAGCCAGCTTGAACTGCATCTAGATTTTTTTGGCTCAGAAGCCAGCCAGAGCAACTACCACAGCCAAGCTGAGTTATGTAACAATACTCAAAGTTGAGCCAAGCGCTGAGCCATGGTAAAACTGCAGTTACCTAAAGCAGAGCCTAGTCTAGCTGAGCTGTGGCAACACTAACCTCATGAACTTGTTTTTTATGGTTTTCAACAGTATTGGAGTAGATTAGGATTCTGCACAGTGCTGTACAGCCACAAATGGTTGCTGATGAGGGATGAGGAAGAGCCTCCTGTGAGGCATGCAGATTCTCCATGTAGAATTGGAGATTTCCCAGGATGGTGTGTAGACACTCAAGGCAGCCTTGGGAATTCTCCATGTAGAGTAGCAAATTTCCCTGGTGTGTGGGTGGAAATTTTCCAGGCAGCCATGAGCATTCTCCATTTCAGGGGTAGTGGGTAAAAAATATTACATGCACCATTATTCCCCTCTGGTCATGCTCAGGGTAGACTATTTAATTGTCAAGGTATTTTCAAATCTATCCCTTACATATATCTCTCTCCAGTCCATTTCAGGAGTCTACAAGTGGTGGTATGTGGTAGTACTTTTTCACAGTCCCCTTCATCCATTTTCAGGCCAATTTTGTTTTGGGGGGCAGTGTTGTCATGAACCAGACCAAGTGAAATCAAAATAGTAGTTTGGCCTCACTTCAACTTATCCAAGTGTGCCAAACTAAGCTCAAATAAAGTTGCCAAATATTGCATTCAATTACATTATTGCATGATAACAAGGTAAGCAATAGGTAGATACTCAGGTAGAGTCATCACATAATATGTATAGACTCCCAATGATCTAGCTCACAAGGCATGCTTACAAGCATCAAGCATGATTGGTAAAGTACAAATAGAAAGAAAGGAGTGTGGTTTGACAACCTGGGTATCATATGTCTTACAGGCTGAAGAGCTGCTTGGCATAGAGGAAGGAGTGTGCACAAGTTAAGTCAGTAAGATGTATACAGAGTAGAGATTATTGGAGGAATAAAGAGGACAGGATGCAGGTAGGGTATTGTCAACAAACACTGCCCATGGATATACTCAGTGATGATGCAGGATAACAGTGTATGTGACACACCTCAGTAATGGATATTGCACATGCAGGAGTGGTTATTTTCATTGTCAGATGAATAACAGTGATGCCTCTTATGAGCAGGGGTGTGATAGACAAACTTCACCACACTGCATTGTGTTAGTTGCAACATAGAATAGCCATAGTGATGTCATACCTGTGGTGGGTCTTTCTCTCTGGCAGCTGGGCATCATTCTCACTTCTGTCCTCTTGATATTCCCAACAATGCTTCTGTGACCAACAATGAAGGTGGTGGTGGGAGTGTGGGGCTGGCGAATGGCTGTGGGAAGTAGGATGTTGTGCACAGTGTGATACAAAAGAGGCATGATGCACAGTGTGTGGAGAGGACTGCTGTGAGTCATTGGGTGGGGATGAGGGAGGAAGAGGAGAATTATGCAATGCAGGAGTGGGATGATGAGTATGGTGAACCTTTAACAGTACATGTCCTCATGCTGGTAGCTCTTGTGAGGACTCAGCCAGAGGTGAGGAAGGGGTGGGAGTTGTGGCAGATTGCCTATCCTCATCTGCATCCTCACAGCACATACCTCTAGGAATCATTTTGAGGAACATCAGTGAACTAGCCATCACCTAGCCAGACTCCCCAGACTTCCAGAAAGGTCCCCCCCTGGCTGGGACTGGCTTGAAGCCTGTGAGTCAGAAAGAAGCTGCAGGGGTTGATCATACTCATCACCAGTGGGATGTCAAAGGCCTTTGGATCCATCATGTGCACCAGCACATGCTGGTCTGGATATATTATGTTATCTAACTAGTCATGCAACATCAACACTGCTCACCAGCAGTCCATGGCTTGAGAGAAAAGGACACTGCAGGTACTGGGACAACATCATTAGCATGGTCATCTTCATCCTCAACTGTAGCCTCCATGTGGTAATCATTACCCATCTGTTCTTTCAGGAATGGACCAGTAAGTGCACAAAGCTCATCAGCATTAAGGCACTTAACATTGAAGTTTTGACTAACAGCAGGAACACCACCTGGCCAGTCAATGATTGTATACTTGTGGGCAAAAAGTAAATCTAGTAATGTTCTCCATGGAACATTCTTCTGTCCATGTGTGATCTCAACTTCCTCTGCAACAGCTTCAGGTGATGAACCAACTAGAAGGAATAGACTTATGGAGTTTGTACAAAATTATCATACATAGGTAAGACACACTGACTTCTATCACATTTCAATTCCTGGGGTTTTAATAAGAGAGTATGGTCATATGATGTGCTTGGTAGCATGGCAAAAGCAGGGAGGGGAACAGTAGCAGTGGAGTCAAGGTATCTAGAGGAAAACCAGTTGTCAGCACATACCCCACACATGGTAATCATACTTACTTGATATTAATAATGAGATAATCCAAAAGTCTTGTAATGTCTGTCTGCCTCTCACTTGCAAGTTGCATGCAGTGTGAAGAACCAGCAAAAATACCTTGAGCTTGGTGTGCAGCTTCATCATTTCCACTATAAATGACACATCTGAATACATGGATATTCTCCACATTACACCAGGTTTGCACCTGCATCAAGATATCTGTAAGAAATGAATGACAAAGGGGGCATCACATACAGCTTGCATGAAGGAGTCTCTACCACTCCAGAACTTGTGAATTTCTGCCCACAGGTCAGGAAATTGCTCTTTGTCCTTGTGACCCTCATAGTGTTTCATTTGGCAACAGTAATAATCCTTCATATTCTCTATGACTCAGTCAGGATCTAGAAGAACTCTTTAAAAGGATGAGGGTGCTTACCATCAGATGTTTTAGGGTTGGCACCCATATACCAAGCCTGGTGCATGTTCCAGACAGACTCAGCCTGTGTTGCCTTCATCATCAGCCCAGCTGCAGCCATGATGGATGCCACCATTTTGCCATATTCATCTGCAATGGCTTGGGTCTACCAAGTGGTGCACATGCCAAGTTCCTGAGCCTTCTTTACAGCTGCTAAAGGCAGTCTACCACACCTGCAAGCCTGCAGGTTACTCTCTGTACCAAGCCCATCCTCTGGGGCCATGTCAGAGCCTTCACTGGCATTAGTCAGAATGTGAATAGATTTCCCCCTGGGCTTCCTATATTTATTAGTATCTTTAGCATCTGTAGTATCCCCAGAAGATGTAGGAAATTCAAGGGGAGGGGATGGGTGAGTATTGATCTCATAATTGCCAGCAAGAATTTCTCTGGTAGTTTGCTCATGTTTAAGTTTACCCCTCCCAGTAGCAGACCAATTTCTATTGCTGTGTTTCTCAGTATCACTGCCTATTCAGGTGAGTAGATGAGTTAGAGAAGTGACTAAACTTAGTTGAATGAAACAATGTACCTGCATGCTCATCCATCACTTCCATGGTTGACCTCTCCTAGGTCAGGGTCTTCTGCATGTTCACTCTGCACAACATCTTCCACCACCTGATTATCCTCTTCACTCTGCATAGACTAGTCATTGGACACATTCTCAGAGGAGGGATTAGGAAAGGCTGCCAGCAGTGACCTTGAGAAGAAATATGGCCACATGGGATACAAACTTATATGGTTCACAATTGTCATTGGAGATATCTTGAGATTCATCATGGGGGTGAGCATCTGAAGGGGTGTCAAGGGAACCAGCTAGGAGGGACATTGAGAGGAAATATGGCTGAATAGAAGGGACACTTACACTGTTCATGACCATCCTCATTGTCTATATCCTGCAGAGTGATAGTGCCCCTCTGCAGCTGCTTGAGAGCTGTATGGCAATCCAATTTTGTACCATCCTTGAGCATCACTATCTTAGTGCAAAAGGAATTGATGTACTCTTCTTCACATTCTTTGCAGGTTAAACCTTGTGAGGAGTGCCATGGATGAGGCTTGAGAGTTGAACATTGAGCTATGGAATTAGCTTCATCATTCTGACACAAGGGTCAGCAAGCAAGAAAAAAAATAGCCTAATGTAGTTCTAACCTCAGGAGCAGTATCATGGCTTCAACTAATCAGGAAACCTGTGATGTGCTGATATTCCTTGGTAATTATGGCCAGTAGTTATCAGTTTGATATGAACTGGATAATGGTGTATAGGGCATGATCTTCTATAATCATAAAGATAATAGTCAAATAATGCATTAGATAACCTGGCAGACATTTTACCATTTGGTCAACTGCATATAGGCCTGATATAAGAATTACAAGACTTTTGTCATCATGATATTGTGATGACAAGAGGTGATATGACAAATATAATAATGCTATGAAGTTGACAACACATTATAATTGCTCATCACTGGGGGCATTATCTAATGGTTTAATCCAAACATAGTAAAACCATTGGATTAAGCAGATACTATTTTCATGACATGTTCCTGAATAGAACATTGGTCCTCAATGGATAACATGATCTGATCTGATGTTTTAGGTCAGAACATATGATAGTGTCATGCATAATGCTGTTCATAGGAACATGTAAAGTGTTTATCTTCATGGTTAGAGGGAAAATCATTGTGCTGATATTTTCACTGTTTTATCAAGTGTTCTAACCATGGTTTCAAGCAAAACATTTTAAAAGTTTCTGCCTTCAGAACATATGGTGTTACCCAAGTCAAAACATCATGCAGAACATTGTATGAACATTGTATATATTCCACCCTCAAATCATTGGTCAAATCAAACATCAACTCTGCCATTGGTGGAATGGCTGATTGGTCCAATTGGAGAATGGTCTATTGTCAAGATGTCCAATGGACAAATGGTCTAATTGTTACATTGAAATAAATGGTACAAATAACTGCATATGGCCTCTGATTGGACAGTGTTCCAGAGTTGAATGGCATCAGAGTTATGCTTGTGTCAGAGTCGTGCTTACATCGGAGTTGTGCTTATGTCGGAGTTGTGCTTGTGTCGGAGTTGTGCTTATGTCAGAGTCATGCTTGTGTCAGAGTCGCACTTATTTGTTGGAGTCATGCTTATGTCAGAGTCATGTCTTGTGTCAGAGTTGTCCGTGCATCGGCTAACTCTTGTCCCTATGTTGGAGCAGTCCTATATCAGGGTTTGTCCTTTGGCCAGTAGGTACTCAGCAGGAACAAAGCATCAACACAACTAGCATGACTTTATTGGGAAAACTCAGACAATAGTTGACAACTGCTAACTGCTAAGTAATCGTTAGCTCTTGACAAATACACAAGTCAAGCCACAACACCACAGGTTGATGGTAAGCATGCGCACTCACATTCGAGGGTGATGGACATGGCAATGTCATAGGTACCGATGCCACAGCCACGAAATGCCCAGAAAAGGTCAGAGTGCTGATAGTTGTTGATGGGGAGACGAGCACCAGTAGATGAGATGACCGCCACTTCGATGACAATGTCAACACCTGTACCACCATGATATGAGTGTTAGAGATAGGGGCTTGCATGTTTCTCATGCTTGCTGAGACTGTGCATGGGTGAGAGGGAACCATGTCCGCTTTGGAGCCAACCACTACTCAGAGGGACTCCTAGTGCATGTCATGTTGCAGTCCAACATGCTGACGTCGGGAGCACCAGAAGCGAGGTCATTGCTGCAGTCTGTAACACTCCTCAGATGATATACCACAGAGGAAGATAACCTGCTACGCACAACATTCCTGTGCATACTCCACACCAGCATAGATGCATGAGCTGGCATCCGAAGAACACGAACTCAACTTGACTGTCATATCAGTCATGTCTGTATAGGAAGCGGTGCTGAGCATGCGAGTGCCAGTATGTCGCCCGATCAAAGGCAGTTAGACACCCCTTGCTTGAATGGGAGGGCCTCCGCTCACGTCCTACAGCCATGTGACATCCAACCACCCAATGAGGAGCGGTAGAGGAATGATCCTTCATACTTTATTCTTGCTTAAATGTATATATACATATCTGCATTGCCCTGCATGTGGAAATTGCATGAGTTGTTGGCCTTGGAGTGCTAGACTACCTCATGTCCGTACTTAACACGAAGGCATGATCGGGTATGGCAGTCCATGACATTTGGATGACCAGATTGGTGACATCGAATCTGGAATGTTGAGAGGAGTGCACGTCGCGAAGCAACAATTCAAGCGTACCCTGGTTCCGCAACCATGTCAAGTCCATTCTGACCCACATACACCGTGAGTTCATCTTCAAGATCCAAAGTCGTGACATCCCTGAAAGCAACTCGGGCCATCTGCCAGGACACTTCCATTCTCCCAGATAATGCAAAATGCCCTCAAGGAAGCCATGCTCCCAAGCTTCACTTTTGTACTCTGCAGAAATCAATAACCCACCTGACTAAATCACTCGATGATCTCACATACTAAACCTCTTCAAGAGAATTGTCAAAACGTTCCTCACTGATGGCGGTAGGAGTGTCACCCCAAGAGAAATTGACCATGCACCAGAATGAGTAAACAAATAAGAGAAGGCAATAAATGGGATATCTAGCCTGGTGTCAGAAACTCCCAGATATAAACGATTGACCAACTGACAAGTATGAACTCTCGCTTGATGATCCCTGACACATAAAGTCAATAAGCTCAAGCATAAATGCGATTCAAATTCAAATCCTACTTACCACGTGGTAGGTCACTACACATGCCATGACTCAGTAGCCACAGTGTATGCTATCACACCCAGAATAAACTTGGTTTCGAAAGTCGGAAAATGCTTGACGCTGTCACGAAACGATCTTCACCAAGCAAGAACAGATTCTTCTTGTGTGCAGTATCAACGTGGCCGTCCATGTATTCATCAGTAGTACCACTCAAGATGATGTAGGTCTCCCCTGGTTGGCGGTCCAGGTCCGGACTGAGCCAAAAGAGACTCTCGACCACTGTTGGCAGATGTCCGGAGATGTAATATTTGTAGACCTGCTGAAGAACTGGATGAACACACATGCAGCAGGCAGATGCTACCATGCACCTAAATCATCGTCCACTAAGATCCCTCTTTATCTGTTAGCCTCGTCTCTTCCAATGGTGAGATTGAAGCATTGAAGTGAATCCAATTGAGCTCATACAATGTGAAGAACATCTAGCTGATGTTTTCCATGACCTCTGGCTTGGAACGCTTTTGCAGATTTCCTGACTTTTACAGGAGCAGCACATCGTTGCAACGACTGTAATAATGTGAGTCAACACTTGTCGATAATTGAGCTGCTTAGGACCTTCCCCCATGGATTGGAACATCAGGCGCTCTGCATCGACTTTCGGGTTGTGGTACAGAACGATACCAGGAGGAGGGTAATGCTGTCACCGATGATGTTTCCAAAACAGATAACGAAGATAAACTTCCACCTATTGCCGTAGTTCGCAGCCACAAGAGGATCGATGGTGTGCCGAAGGGTGTCCTCGCTGTCGATGCAGCATGGGATTTGGTAGAGCATGAATTCATCTTGCAGTTCTAGTTGGCTTTTTGGATAATACCCCAGGTTAAGTTGCACTTATGTCAGGGTTGAACGTCGGAGTTGCACTTGCATCAGAGTTGTGCGTGTGTTGGTGTTTCATACTGTCTAGGAGAAAGTGACTACAAAGAAATGACAGGAAGAAGTGACTATTCATGAGTATATTCCGAATGAATATGTAGGCATCAGTGAGCCACGAGTAGCCGTAGAGAATAGCTGCAGGTTGTAAAGGTAATAAAAAGAAAGTCACAGATAAATCATGTAATATTTTGTGCGTACATAGAGGCAACCGTGATAGTATGGAGTAATGAGGAAAGGAAATACCGTATGGTGCGAGTGGCATTGACAGAGTCCATTTTTGGCTGTGGAGGCCCAGTAGGTCTTGGTGGAGTCTGATGTCTGCTTCATCACTGATTGCAAGATTCGGAGACACGAGGTTTGGGTGAAGTGGGCGGTACATAGTCTTCATCGGCCCCATTGCACTGAGCAGGTTGTACATGAACATCTGTTCGAACCTAGGGTCCAGACGTTATTCGGAATCGATACAACAGCTCAAAGAATGCCCCACATGACTCACTGTGCATTCATAAACACTACTGTCATAGACTGGGGACTGCACCTCAGCAGGTTGGGTGACAATATGAGTGCCATATTTGTTGCTGTCATCTTGAGTCTCGCTAAAGCCTTCTCTTCTAGGAAGAGCTGCAGGAAGCTCACAACGAACAGCACCACCCTTCTGTTGATAGTCAGGAGCTTTCACACGATAGTGACACAAGCAGGTGAATCAGGTCCTGCATTGATGCAGTTGTTGTAGAGCTCCTCGGGGACGAGGGGTCGCATAGTTCACGAAGCCATAACTTCAACAACGAGGCGAGCATGTGAGGATCGTTGATGTTCTCGAGGGTGTAGTAACCCCTATCAATTCTGAGCTTGAGCCAGGAAACGAGGTTACTGTCTCCGGGAACACGAAAAATTCCTTCACATTTCGTGCCACCAGGCACAAGAATTCCATCAGCATGGAAAGGAAGTATAACGGGAATCTTCTCATTAGGGTAATTCCATTCTTGCAAATGCAGGGTCGCATCTAAAGATTCGCCGAACGTAGACAGGTTGAGCAGCAGTTTCGATTTCTGCAAAGAGGGTGGTTTTCCATGTGGGCCTCTCTTCAAGATGACTGCTAATCGTCCGAAGCAATACTTGGTGATCACGTCGACGTGACCTTCCAAATGTGAAGTGTGTTGGTGTATAAAAGGGTGGAGGTACGTCTCAAAATTCCTGGATGGTGGGAAAGCAGTTAGAAGGATGCAAAGCATCTGCCACCCCTTGAAAACACTCTCGGCCAGTCAACTGTTTCATCAGTTGGCAGTATATCTCGTCTCACAGTTCCCCATGCACAAGGCCTTCACCAATCGACCATCTTTCCTCTTCAAGAAGACTAAGCGAAGTGCACAAAAGAAGAGAGGTGGTTGAGCCATTGTGCAAAGGAATCCCAGTAGGATGGTCACGCTTGCGGCCACCCATGATGTGCTGGATAACCTTGAAAAATTTGACTGCATCCTGCTTCAATGTTTGGTTAAGAGTAAGGAGTGGGGAACTCAGTGGTCCCTTTTGCCATGCCATCATCTGTGCAATGGGAACTTTATGGCAGAAAATAAATCCAGTGTGGTGTTGAGAAGTATCGTTTTGCATACTGACTCCATGAATAGTTGGATATCCGATGCGAGATCATGAGGGAGACCTGGGTATGTTTTGACAGCATGCGCCAGTGGTCATGTATGCCATGAGGCTCCACAACATATGCTGTATGGTCGCTCGGGCATTGCCAGTGACTATCCTCGTGCTCAGGCAATCGCCTCTCATGTTCATGTGGTTCCGCCACTATGAGTAGGTCCTCTGCCACAGTGGGGCATCTAGTCTATGGACCAGAACGAGTAAATTGGCCAGAAAAAGCGATAAACAGGATAGCCAACTAGGTGTCAGAGGCTCCCAGACTGATCGTAGAGTGCACATAGTAAAAACATAGATAAACCACTAACCAGCCGACGAGCATGAACCCTTGCTTGATGATCCCTAGCACATCAAGTCAGCAGGCTGAGGTGTAATGCGATTTCATCCTTACTTGCAAACCATATGTTATTGCCAACATAAAAATAGAAATGACAGAGGCAACAGCTTGCCCAGTTGCTCGAGAAGCAATGTCATCAAGAAACAATCTTCAACAAGAACAAATAGTTCTCGTACACAGTATCGACATGGCTGCCCACACATTCATCAACAGCACCATTCAAGGTGGTGATAAGTCTCCCCTCGTCAACAGCCTGGGTCCAGTGCAGCGAGAAATGCCCTGATAAACAAGAAACAAAACCAAAAAGACTCTCCAAGGTTTCTGGCAGATAGTAAGGGGGTGTGATATCCACAGACCTACTGAAGAGCTGGTTGAGCGCATGTGCAGTCGGTGGGTGCTGCCTCGCACCTAAACCATCACCCCCCAAAATTCATCATCATTTATCAGTTTCATCTCTCAGGAAATACTGACAATAATACTGGAATCATACCAATTCAGCGTTTTGGCATTATTTGCTAAAATAGATGTTAGCCTCTTATGCAGTAACCGAAAATAACAGAGCGCACAGTATCGGTATCAGTTAGCTTTAAAACAACTATGTACCTGCAGCACATCCTTGCAGCGACTACAATAACATGAGAATCAAAAATGCACTCACTGCTGAAGACCAAGATATAACCTTGCATTTGGCACTGCATCGCCTTCCCTGGTTGAGGTAAGATTAAGCTGCAACAAATGTCGAAGACAAGAGATTGGATCCTGTAGCGCACCCTCACATTCGAAGCGGCATGTATACACGTCAACTTCCAGAGACACTGATACTGATTTTTCCTGCTATCCTTCTGTCGCCCTCGTCATTCCTTGCTTGCATCTACAGTAACCACCAAGAACCTTGACCACATGCAAGAGGCAGAATGTACTGTACGCCCAGTACTGCGCCAATCATGTAGGTCTCCACATGGCGACAGCATGGTTTTCCTACTTTTTTGTTGGGATTTGTAATTGTTCGTGTCTTCACTACACAGTCGGGGATTGCCAACTTACTTCACAAGTTATCACAATACAAATATTCCACTGCCTACCTACAGTAGATACTCCGTCCATTATAAGTTCTACCTGCCAGTGGGTTATGTAGTCCGGCACATGACTTTTCAACAGTTGTTCCATAATATAGACAGCTTTAAGAGATAAGTCATTAGGTGACAATGCATGCTCTTGACTAACTGCACTTGTTGATTGGCATCCACTGGGTGCTATGCACTATTAGTGTGCAGTTGTAGTAAAAATTTGCATTCCCTAAAACCGGGAAGGACAACAAAGAATGATCATATTATATTATTTACTCCAGCATCATTTCATCTGTGAGAATACAATAACCATAGATGCTTCACCTCGCATTGCTTGGCTGTCCACCATAACGAAGAGCATACCAGAGAGGCCGATCCACCACTTCCTGAGTTTTCGGCAGACTTCTAAGAGCTGAGAACAAGCCAATAGAGACCAGGAATATCACGATTGAAGCGAGAATCAAGGCGTGCAACTTAGTTCTTGAGAACTTGCACCCAGCAGTGCGGAGTATCCACTCGAAAGTTGTCAATGAGATCCCTGACTGGATGCTGAAAACCAGGATAGCAGCACGTATTACTACCACACTGTAATGATACAGCTGAACTGCCTGTTGCGTAGCCATCCAAAGATAAGGGCAGCATCAAGGTGCAAAATGAACACATACCAAGTTTTTCTGATCATCACTGCATGCTGCAGTGCTGCCAGCACCAGCTGTGTGGTGCAATGGGTCTCCAGGGCCTGTTTCTTTACTGTCGTTGAATGCTCTCGATGGGTGATTGGAAGGCCATGTGTACTGCAGAGCAATTCTTCCTCGAGAGATAGTTGAGCATGTGCCCAACTCTGGGGCACATCGGAACTGCCATCATCGCTGATCTGTTCAAGGCTTGTCTTGACAGATTCCATTGTTTCTTGTATCTTGTGTAAGGCAACCTGGATAACATGAATGTCCCATGTATGATCCAACAGCATCATGAACCCTTGAGATAGACTATGTATGCCTGCCAAGGCCTGCAAGAAAAGGGCTGTATGTTTGTCTTGAGTGGACCAGATTCCATCAGCCTTCCTCTCTAAAATGGTCAGTCGCTCGTCCAGCAAGAGCTGAGATGACTGCAGGCCCGTCAATGAATCACTGATGCGCTGGTGAAGACCACCTGTTAAAGGAATCAACAAAGAAACCAAAGGTATGAATGACTCATGGCTTACTGTTCTTATCCTTTAGTTGTTGCCTAAGGTCCTGCCTATATGAAGCGAGGTTGGTTTCTAAGTTTGCAAGAGATGCTTGAATGTCTTTCAAGCTGGCATCCTGAAACCTGTGTGAGAAACTGGAATGAGTCTAGAATTAACTACGCACTTTGCAGATACGATTTTTTTGCAGTGAGGTCAGGCACATTTCCAAATTATCAAACTCCTCTGCAACCTGCCTTTGAGTATCGTCCAATACACTCAGCTGACCCTCATGATCTCTCAATGTCTCACCCACACTTTTCATTGTATGTTGCATGCTTTCCACCTTTGCTACCATCACGTGCTGCAATCAAGTGTCAGTGATAAAGAGTCACAACGAAGCTGCAGATGCACCTTGTTGCCCACCAGCTGTTTTTGTATTTTGTTGACTTCAGAAATCTTTTGGCAGATATCCTTGAGACATCTCTCTAACGAAGCATGATGACTGTCAGGGATCTGGCAAGTGCTGGCATCGTTATGTCCTTCGGACTCTGGACAGAGACTAGTAATCTTGTCAGCACTGAGATCTGAAGGACATTGCATTACTTTGTGATGCTGTGCATTTCACACACCTTGTGGACAAAGAAAATGAATGAAGAACGAGTTGAAGAATTTGGGGCGCATTGAAAAGGTTGTCGGTGTCAGGTTCTAAATCGAGAAGCCTGTACTGTTGGTGTCCTGCTATTGACTCAAGGTTTGTGTGCTTTCAGAGGAGCTTATATGCAATATCCAGAACCCTACTCAGTGGAACACGAATCAACCCATCGCTGCACTGTGCACAGTAAGGATCAGCCTTGATGAGGTTCTCTATGGAAAGTAAAACTTCATCATGGAAAGTTAGGGTTGCATCCATCTCGGTTTAGTGCCCCTGCTAGGGATGAGAGCTGAGAAGTGGCTCGAGAATGTAAGGCAGACTATTCTGCATACACAAATGGTATATGAGTGACTTTAACCATGAGTGTTGAGAGCGCGAGCTGATTAAGAACTTCTCCAAGTCCGGAGGGTGGTGGATGTGGAAACCGATGGAGTGGGAAATGGCAGAAGGGGAACGAGGACGTCCATGGCCAATGAACGCTAGTAGTTGAACTTGCAGTGCACACGAGGCGTGAAGCCGATCACTACGGGTGAATTGCAACCAACAGACTCGTACTAAATATAAGTGAGGTCACTTGAGGCTCAAAGACGATGATGAGCGGTCGTCCGTTAAGTAGGACTCTAAATGATAAGGAATGAACAATCATATTCTTTCGGGTGAGACCTGTGGAAGCTTATGTCCTGGAGAGAACAAAGGAATAGAGAAGTGATGCAAACAGGCAAATTTCAAAGAATACGGTGTTTGTCAAACGCTGGATCATGTCCCACTGCAAATTGACCGCTGCACACAAGCGAAGCTGGGTCACCCAGTACTGGCTCAGTCTTACCAATCCTGCAGTAACTGATCTAAGCACTGTAAAGATTGATGTTAAATGAGTGTGGGAGGAGACTAGAGAGTCTCCTGTTGGAAGGGGGTCTCAGTTCGACCCAGGAGGCTTGAGTTGCCTGGTAGAGGGGTCAAAGAGTAGAGGAAAAGACCAAAAAACGCGCCCAAAATCCTAGAGAGACTGAAGAAAACATTTATAGCACATCAGGAATGAAGAAATAACATTCCAAGCACTCTGACTTGGAATTCCATCTGTTTCGTCTCTATCATGCATCTATTATTTTTTTTAAGTATGTACAGTGCTCTCGAAGTGGTTGCACAGGCTTACATAAGCCAAATGCGTGCAAACACGAAGTAAAAAAAACAAAAGAAAGAAGAGAAAACAAATCAGTAAGTAAAAACAGTGAAATAAAAGAAATATCCTAGTAGGGAGGATATTCTCCCTACAGCGCTCAAAAAGTCACTTCCTGAACGCTTAACAATTCCACCATCTTTCAGAAGCTGTCCTTTGCTGTATTTGTCTGTTTGTTTTAGCTATGAGGCTCTTTAGGTAATGAAACTGAGCCCCAAGTATAATGCAGTCAGCCATACATTTATGTCATTTTATTTCATCTTGCTTGCTTGCATGGGTGCTTGGCAATAGACCTATCGGTTACTTTACTTTCAGCCTAGGCTGGTGTACCCAGTCAGCTAGAGCGTCACAGATCCAGGTAAGAGCATCTTTGATTACACTGTCATGATTCATTGCATCTTTCAAACTGGCAACAACATTGTTGGTTCATATGGATGCCTGAACCCAACGAATATGAGTTTCGTCAGTTATGGTATACTCATGTATAGCTGTGCATGTAATCGAGCATCAGGCCACATGAGATATGAAGCACCCTTCGCTGATGTGAAGGCATATCCAGATTTATGAAGACAGTTCAAGGTCAGTATGGATGGGAATCCGAGATAAGCATACCTGGAATTGATGGGGTCCACTAGCTGGTGACCTCTTTTGCATGGGGCCATCCTCTCGTCAATATATCCATGCATAGTGAGCTGCTCACAGATGTCAGCATCACTCTAAGGGGCTCTAGGCATGGTGGTATACAGAGAGTAGTGGTCCCTGATGGCCTCGTTAGTGCTGAAATGCATTCACCTCCACAAATTATGCACTTGACCATCCTGATTAATTTCATTATGTTGTCCTTGGGAGTCCTCTCAAGGATATCATGGTTGACGAGCTATGCTTGACTTTGGACTCTAACCAGACGTCCCAGACCTTGTCCATGTTGGAGTACTCATCTGGTCAGCAAGTGTTTCATGCGGAGGCGATTCATGCAGAGACAATGGATTGTACGTGACAAGCCAACCCATGCTACAAGCCAAAGTGAGTGCATATGCAGGAAGGAAAAGGCTGACATACCATGCAGAATTTGCTCCGAATAGGCGCTTTGTGAAGTAATGGGTGGTGAGGTTGAGGAGTTCCGCAGGGGTGTCTGCCTTCCTGCCAATGACGTGAAAGGTGACACCGAATCCTACACTTATGTCTTACCAAAGAACGTCCTGCATGCATTCATTGCAGCCACCGACCTGCGGATGCAGGTACTGGCTGCATTCATTTATGGGGTATTGCTAGTGTTGCTGTGAACCAGACCAAGTCAAATTGAAGTGGTAGTTCGGCGACATGGAAATGTGATGCAACACCCCTGCATGGATAATGTGTCGGCATGCTAGCATCACGCACACACTTGCTTGTGACTGTAGTTCTTCATCCAGTTGTGGTTTTGTTGTTCATAAGGAAGCTTCATCTTCAATCCTGGTGGGACTGTGTATGTGGAAGAAAAGTTCAGGTGTATTCATGGAGAACATCCATCCTTCCATTATTGGGCTAGCAATGGCTTGATTAACATGAAACGATGGCAAGCCCTCCTTTGACATGGAACTTACCCTGGGAGTTTACAAACAATTCCTTGAGGCCTTTCAGGTGCAGACCGGCAGAGCAGAAAGTCAGACACTGGAAAAACAGGTCGAAAAGAGGTAGAATGAGATGCCATCAACAACATTTTAACAATCTTCAGTGACAAAGAGGGTGCACAAAATGTACGTGCACTCATGGATAACGTTCTATTCCAAGACATCAAACTGCTTCAATACGGTGCTCAACAGCTTTTGGGCATGTTCATCAATGAGGACTGGTCATTCCCCCCTGGATTATACAGATCGGGTGGCTTGAAGGAATGCTGGGTGAGGTGTGGTCAATGCGGATAATTCACCTGGTGTGTAGGAAGTGAACACTGGAGTGAGTGGTATTGATGAGTGATGCAGTCATGTCTTGGTTGTTGTAAGCCGGGGCCTGCCGTTAGGCCTTTGGAGGTAGCTCATGGCTACCACTAGCATTGGCATATACACACCACAGAAAGCCTGGGAGAGGCGCATGGGCATGGTACCCTGATCCCCTTGCACTGGGTGGCCAATGCATTGTTGGATCGTTAGCATACTCCTGGGCCAGGAAATGATGTGGAGCAAATGGGGTGGATGGAGGAACTGGGGCTGATAAGCACCATTCCAGACATCTGAGCCCCTACCTGAAGGGTCATACCACCCAGAAAACCATCAATGCAAGTGTTACCATGCTGCCACAACTGGAAATGGAGTTCTATTTCGTGCACTTTGATATGGCATTACAAAAGTGAGATGTGCTGGCAATGAGAATGGAAGGATGGGATCATATACAGCAGTGATGCCAAATGACACAAATCAACCAAAGCGGGCTTTCTATATTCCTGTCTGTTTAATCCACCCTTTCGCCTCATTATCTTTGGCTTTGCTTTTCATGATCTTGTAGGGAGTTTGGGGTTGATACGAGAATGACATGAAGCCACATGTTGGAGATTGGCATGTACTGATGCGCCCAGGGGTGCCAGATTGGTCTCGACCTGACTTTGATGGTGACCACGAGTGGATGGAACTGCAGTTTGGACAGCTCATTGGGAGAGGGTTTCCCCATGGATGACGATGGGAGTGGAACCATGTATAGTGGGTGCCACTTACATGGATAGCGTTACTGGGGGCACCAGCGGCCATTTGATCTTTCACTTGGAATATATATGCGTCAGTGTGCATGGGGAGCTCGACAGAAGCATCAAGCAGATCCTTGAAGACCTCTCCAAGATCATGGCCTTGAATGACGACTTGAACACCAAAAGCAATGATGAATGACTTAACAACTGCACTGATAAAATGCTTTGCACCGAATGCAACTGTATACATGGGTCTCAGCCTATTGGTAAGTCTCAGACGGTCATTACCACTACAAGAAAAGATATGGCATACTCGAGTAGTGCTTTCTTGAGGCTGCAAATGGATTCTGAGAATGCAACAAGCAGGCCACACGACAGCATAAAAATGGTAGCACCATTGACAAGAGGTTGAAGACCTCCGGAGAACAAATAATTCATAAACTGTATGAATGAGGCTTAATCGACAAACAGCCGAACCATGCACTCACATCCTCTGGCCTTACTGCCACATCACTCCCATCCTCTCCCTTCCCTGCAAATAAATCACCTGTGTACAGAGATAAAAAAAATCTTCTGCTGAAAGATATCTTCACCGATCGTGGCTGCAAAGCTCTCAGCTTCGGACCACCAAAGACCAAGTTTACGACGTGTGCCAAAATCAAATACAACCTCCAAGTAGTGCAATGTTTTCTCTGAGTGATACTCCTCCAATGCCATATTCAGGACACGAGGGACACCACCTCTCGCATTCAACCCTGTGTAAACGAAGTGAATGATGAGGATGGGTCCTCCACATACTTGAGACTTGGAAGCTCTTTCACACACGCTGCTGATAAACATTGGCTCATTGCATGCGGGAACTGAATTCCCCTGCACAGTCTGTGTAAATGCCTTCAAGAATATTAGCACTAGCATAGAATATCAGAGTGGACATACAAAGTACAGCATGGGTTTGGAGTGGGCTGCATGCTCCTCCTTCTCATGGCATGCAGGGCACTTAAAAGACATTTCTGGAGAACCAATGTTATTTGCAATTGACTCTGGTATGGCGATGCAGACATCGCACACCACGCAGGGACACGGGCGGTTGGAACATGTGATGGTGCATCCACTGTCATGGCAGAGATAACAGAACTGTAAGAAGACGTAGTAGGTTGGCTCGAAGAACCACATCAGGACCACATACTCTATTTGATTGATTGGGGAATGTCGTTGGTCGAAGGTCTGGGGAGGGTGGGCACGAGGAAAGGGGACTTAGTGAGTTTGGTGTGAGGCTTGCAGTCAAAGACATCTGAGGTCTCTTGTGACCTGCAAGTTGCACAGGCTTAGCACGACCTGATGCACACTTCTTGGCTGTCTACTTCGTCTGTGCCATTAAAGCTTAGAGATTGGTTGCCAAACTGTAACGCAATGCGTCTCTAACATGCAAATGACTCTGTCACATGACCGTGAGTGCTCTCACAAATTTGCTTCTCCACTTCAATATTCCTGTCGTCATTGTACATGACGCCTAAATCTCCTTATTAAATTGGTACATGTGAAATGTGACAGGGGAGGATGTGCATGGACAAGGTATAAAAGCGTTCACATCACAAGTTACATAGGAAAGTAAAAGTAAGTTGGAATGTTTTTATTCTTATTTTTTATAGACTAGTGTTTACAAACATTGGCTTCGGACCTCCTAGGGTCTGACCTAACTCTACTGGTGTGTGAATGCCCTAGTTGGCAGAGCCGGGGCTCCCCAATAGTCCACCGTTCCCGCTGGCTGTTTTAGACACACCACCTGAGTAGTAGAGCTAGCAAATTGGAATGTTATCACGGGTATCAGTAATTACAAATGAGGGGTGGTTGCAACGATATCTTCTAGTAGACATCATTACTGTGACCCAGCTGCAGGTCAAGTACTGGAAGTTGATGCTGTGCCATGGGCAGGGAGCATGCTGCCAAAACACATGAGCAACTAATTCTTGTCAATTATCAAAAATACACACTCCTTTATCTCGCTAGCCATGGCTTGCATGGCAATTTCCACACATTGCTTGACATAGTCGAGGGCGCCCCATCCAAACATGTCCTGCATTCACGACAACATGATCATAGATCACAACGACTAAAATGAATATACATACAAGTCTCTCCTGGGAGACAGGGTTGCCAGCCTCCAGAGCCCGAAGACTATCAGCAATATCAGTAGGAGATCACAAGGATGAGCAGGGGTGCTCACATTTTCTTCTGCTCTTCGTTCATGGCATTCCCCAGTTCAAAACAATCTTGAATGAATCTAAGCTTGATCCCGAAACCGACATCCTCCTGCATCAGAATTCAGCATCAAAAGCATGAAAATAAATGATATATATAGGGCACCAGAGGTACACCATCCTGTAAAGCCTTTTGAGCGTCAGGATATATAAATTCATTCTGTAAACAATGGTCAGCAGACATCTTAAAGGATTATTGTTGTTTCCTCACAGCGTTTGCCAAGGGGTTGCCTTCTACAGCGTGGATGGGAGGGGCAGGAACACCAGTATGAGCACAAATGGTGTTGTGTGGGCAGACTGGAGTCCTTGGAGTAGATGGTAGAGTTGAAAGGTCTAACAAGGTTTGGTTGGGGCCACGAGAGCACAGGTTATATGGCACATAATGCCTGATACCTTTGCAAGCCATACCACAAGTTATGGGAGACATTATGTGGAGATGGAGGAGTGTAGGGTGAGGGTGCAGTAGAGTGAGGGTGTGGTTGCACCTGAGGAGAGTCCATTTATCAACGACTGATGGCACAAAGCAGGTTCACCTTTGTGCATTGCAGAGAAAGAAACTCTTTGTACAGGTGATGCTAGGCAGTTAGTATTGCACTGGGGCTCCCCAAGAGTGGAGTCTAGAAAAGTACCATGCTGCAGATGTTGGAATAAAAACATCAGGTGCAGATATGGCCAATGGACCTTGGCAGTCAGTCAAGAATGGAGGACAAGTCATATTTCTCCTTACAAAATTCCAACTATGGGCCCGACATGCAGAGCAGATGCTTAGATACATTCATCTATTTCAGGCAAGTTGTCCATGTGACTTTTTTTGTCCCAAAACTACCCAACTTCGGTCACCAATATCTCCTCAACGTATGGTGCATGATCAGAATTCGATGAAACAAAGACCTTTCAACTTGGAAAAAAACAGAGAACACAGTTTAGTGGGGCCGAAGTCTGGAAAATAACATTTTAAATTTTTTGGTATTCACTGATGGCCAGGTACGGATGTCAAGCCATGTACTACATATTAGTAGATACCAAACGGGCACTTGGTAGTACATTAGCCCCGCCATGTTCATGTGGTTCAGCCTCTCACTGGAATGGGGAGGGGCAAGAGCGAGTGGGGAGACAGGGGTGAGAGAGCAGGAGGAGGCGGGGTCACGTGACCGGGTGCCAGGGGTCCTAGAGTTGTATCTGTGGGCATGAGAGGGACAGAGTAGACAGCAGCAGAGTAGGAGTCGAACAACAGCGGTCCTATCCTGGCTTCTCCATCTGGTGACGAGAGGGGATCGCGAACCTCACGATGATGAACAGTCACAGACCCAATCATGCTCCTGACAATAGCATCACTCAGAGGAATTGGGAAACAGGACAGGAACATGGACAGTGGGCCATCGTCAGAAGGCAGCATTACAGAGTCTTCAATGTCAGAGAGTGGCACAGAGATACTAGGAATGGAACGCAGGAAATGGAAAGACCCATGTACACAGCAGGGGCTAGCAGGAGACTTAACACAGTTCAGGCTATGGTCAGCAGTGTTCACAATGCCAATGGCAACATATATACATAAACCACAGAACCCACATCCATCCACCCCCCCTTCACCAACACCGAGAGCAACCTGACCACTGGAACACGACAGGCAGATGGTCACCTACTTATCGCACACATACCCGGTAGCGAATGCAACCAGTACACAGATTCCAACGGGGAACAACAGAACCATGACAGATCTGGCCAAAATCATACTGCTGTTCCATGGAGATTATAGCAATAAGGAAGAACCAGTGGAATGGTTTGTGCAGTTCCAGCTGTCAGTACCGGACTCGTGGTTGGAAGCGAGAAAAGTGGATAGATTTGGCCTGCAGCTGGCACCAGGTGGCTATGTGGACGAGTGGTTTGGGGACCTACCATCAGAGGACAAGAAAGACATGGCAACGTTGAAAGCAGTGTTCATGAAATGGTGGCCACCAGCCTGTCGACCCAAATTGATGAGGGTGCAGCAGAGAGAATGTATCAAGGACCAGGTACTGAAAGAGGAAGAAATCAGAGAGTGGATCGAGGAGGGAAGAGCAGGAGACTATGGCCACGTGCTGTGGGCAGAGAAAGTCAAGCAGCTCACATTGAGCATGGGAGATGCAGAAGGAATGTTAATATTCTGTGCAATAGAAGGCGCACCACAGACGATCAGAGACGAGCTAGATGAGGATTACTCGAGTTGGGAGGAGTTCATTGCAGCGGTGTGGAACATCAAAGTGGAGAGGCTCAGGAGAAACAGGGAAAGGCAAAAGGCAGACAGAACCCAAGATCAAACCGTCGCACTCCTACAGCAACAGGTAGCAAACCTGTTGGTACACACCACGAGTGCAGCAGTTACACGAGGATACACACGCCCAGCATACCTCCCACAGCCTCAAGGGCAGAGCAGCATGGCAGTACTGCAGGGAGTAACTCCCAATGCAGCAACCATAGCGTACACACGGAACTTGGGAATGCAGCGACCCCCACTTATGAGATCGCAGATATTGGAAAAGACAAGCACCCTGCCAAGGAGACCAGATATGGAAGCAGGCAGATGGCAGTACAAGGCAGACATCGAAATGTGGCACAGGGCATATGGATATGACACCCCACCATCACTAGAAAGGCCATACCCATTGAAACCAGGGATGGCAGTGGTAGGTGCGGGCAAATGCTTCAGTTGCGGGCTGGTGACAGATCCACCCCACATCGGCAACATGTGCATGGCGAAGGAAATGCTCAAACCACATGAGATGCAGTGGAGACAACTGGTAGCAAGCATGTTAAGGAGGGCTATGCAACCTAGGATCATGCCAACACCCGTGAGTTACATCTGGCCAGCACTGACCCAAGTAGCGTCACAACCACCTACCTCGGCACCAATGGTGAATGCAGTCATGCCCTGGGACTCCTGGCAAATGGAAGGGGAGCTGGGAGAGTATGAGAATACAGGGGGTTGGACACAGGAGGAAAACAAGTGGGGACTGCAGACAGCAGCGGATCAGCTGTAGTCCCGAAGAAGGATCCGACTAGCGATGAACCAGTGTGAGACGGAGAGGAAGGGGTGATGCCTATCGATGCTAGTCGTAGCATAGAGTCACGGTGTAGGGAAAGTATCCTCCCTACCAGGATATTTCATTTATTTCGTTGTTTTTACTTACTGATTTGTTTTCTTTTATCTTTTCTTGTTTTTTTTACTTAGTGTTTGCACGCATTGTGGCTTATGTAAGCCCGCGCGAGTACTTCGAGCATACTGTACATACTTAGAAGAATAACAGACGAGCTACCCCAGACAAGAAGCCGGAAATAAGACGAAATAAGACTCGGAATATTACTTCTCCATCCCCAGACAGTCCCTAGATGTTATCACAGCTTTTATTTGGGTTTCTGGGTGTGTTTTAGGTCTTTTCCCTGTACTCTTTGACCCTCCACCAGGCAACACCAGCCTCCTGGGACGAATTCACCACTCTTCCCCCCACTAGGAGACTTTGGCCTATATCCCAAGGTCCTTTCAAAACAATCTTTACAACGGCCGAATACTATCATTGACATGTATAGGGTGGAGGCGACAGGCAGACCAGTGAGGACGTACCAAAGCGACCCATTCCTAACTGTACCAGGGCTAGAGGGACCACAAGGGGAGTGTGTATGGTTCTTAGCCATGGTCAACAGTGGCACGATGATAAATGTGATTGACTTGGAGGCATACCAATGGGTGAAGAGGAGACTGGATAGGTTGAGCCCATCAGCAAGGACGCTAAGGATGGCAGATGGCTCACTGGTACTGTCAGAAGGAACATGGATGGGCAGAGTACAGTGGGGGCCAGCATTAGTCAAGACGTCATTCGAGGTCTTCCCCAGCAGAGGGTTGTGGAGAATGCTCATAGGAAAGCCCTTGTTGGATGAAGCCAGAGCAGTGCACGACTATGGGACAGACTCGATTTCACTACCTTGGGGACAGGGGTGTCATGAGATCACGAATCTGGGAAAGAGAACGATACCAGAGTTCGTGCTGCCCACACGAGTACCAGAAAGGGAGGGAAAGGGTCAAGAGATGAGTGGAGAAAAGGGAAGGGAGAATGGAGAGCGGGCGACAGGAGTAGGGGCACTAGCAGTGCAGGGCAATGACGGGGGAGAAGAGAAAGAAGATGAAGGGGAGCAGCTAGAAGAGATGAGGATAGAGGATGAGGCGGGCAGTGAGGAGGTGTTCACGAGACTCAGCACAAAAGGCCCATTCTACCCTCCAAGGGTACGCAAGATAGTGGAGACAGTCCAGTACGGCAACCTGCCCCCGGACGAGCTGAAACAGGTGCAAGACCTGGTCGCAGAGTTCACCAATATGTTCGCACTGTCCATGCATGAGGTGAAGCCAGTGGATTTCATCAAGTTCAGGCTGAATGTACCCAAAGACACTAAGTTCCCATTGAAAGTGCATCAGAAGCCACTAACACAAGCACAGAAAGAGTGGTACTTACCTGTATTGGACGAATTCAATCGAGCAGGAATTCTCAGGGACATTTGCTCAGACGAAGTCAAAGCAGTACATCCCATGGTACTGGCACAGAAAGCCCACAGAATGGCGGGGCTGACCATGGACGAGATCAGATGGATCATCGAGGAACAGTGTGTCATGCACGGGGAGAAACCGAGTGCAGAGCTACCACCAGAGCCGAGACAAAGGGACAAGAAACCAGAAGGGGGAAGTAAACCGAAATGGAGAGTCTGCCAGAATTTCAGCAAACTCAACAAGGTGATGATGGTAGCACCAATGCTACAAGGGGACATCCAGGCAAAACAACAGCGGTTGGCGGGGCACGAGTATATATGTGTGATGGACTTGGCATCAGGGTTCTATGCAATAGAGGTGGAAGAAGAAGATCAACCATACCTTTGCGTGTACATGGAAGGACGAGGATTCCAGTGCTATCAGCGAATGCCAATGGGCCTCCTAGGTGCACCAGCGTGTTTCTCAGACATGACTAATGCAGTTTTCAGGGACTTGGTCATAGAGCTAGGCCTAGAGACATTTGTGGATGACAACACAATGGTGGGGGACTGGTTTAAGGAGTTACTGCAATGGGTCTGGAAATTACTGGTAAGATGCCAAGAGAAAGGGTTGTCGCTATTGCCAGCAAAGACAAAACTCTTCTTTTTGGAAGTCATATTTGGGGGAGCAAGGATTGGGAAAGTAGGCATCAAACCAGATGTCACCAAACTGGAAGCCGTAGCTAAGTGGAAAAGACCCAACACGTTACTAGAATTGATGAGATTCCTCAGGCTAACAGGCTACTTCAGGTCACTGGTTAAGGACTATGCAAGGATAGCAGCACCGTTAACAGACCTCCAGAGGAACCTAGATGTGATGGACCCAACAATGAAGGTAGGGAAGAAGCGGTACTGCCAGTACTTATGTGACAGGGTCCTCAAGAAATATTGGACACAAAGACACACCAAAGCGTTCCTGAAGCTCAAGCAACTGCTGGTCACCGAGCCGGTATTGAGAGCGCTGAAGTTCGATGGGACCCCATTCATACTGACAATGGATGGCTGCAAAGAAGGGTTCGGAGCTGTCCTAGCGCAGCGGTTCATGTCAAGAACACCGGACGGGCAGGAAGTGTCAGCAGTGCACCCGGTAGGGTTTGCATCGAAATGGACGTCACCAACAGAAGAGAAGTACAAACCGTATATCTTAGAGTTCGTGGCACTCAAATTCAGGTTTGACCACTTCAGTGACACAATCTGGGGATTTCCAGTCGAGGTAGAAACAGACTGCATAGTGCTCAGGGACATGCTGTGCAACGACCGGTTATCCACAGTACACGCATGGTGGAGGGACGGAATATCAGCCCACCAGATTGTGGACATATGGCACTGACCAGGAAAAATGAACGCAGCAGCCGATGCACTAAGCTGCATGCACACAGGACAACCAGTGACAGATGGAGATAGGAGCACATGGTCAGTGAGTGAAGACTGGGAAGCAGCAAGAGGCATCACGAATGACTTGTTCTCCATAAACCAAGACACCTCAATCACATGGCTACAGGACAGGTTTGTGGACGAACTGCTGTTCCTAGAGGTCGTAGAGGCAATTGGAAAGCTGGACAAAGGAGACACGAGCCAGGAGCAGAGGAGGGCAAGGCACCAGGCAGAGGGCTATAGGATAAGAGATGGGAAGTTGTGGCGCTTACCATTGGTCAAGTCACTGCGAGCAAGGCTGGAAGTTGAGTGCATCACACAAGACGAAGTGGTTGAACTAGCAGCCCAAGAGCACCAAGATAATGGACACTGGGGTAGGGACTTAGTAAAGCTGAAGCTAATGGATCGAATTTACAGCCCATGACTTGACCAATCAATTGTACAAGCACTACACCGATGCCCACAATGCAAGAATTTTGGCTCTACAGGTCTGCACTCCCTGCTATACCCCATCACCAGATGACACCTGTTTGAGTTGCTGGTAGCGGACTACCTAAGTTTGCCGAAAGGCAAAGGAGGATACCATACAGTGCTCCTAGTCCTGGACACATATTCGCAGTATGTCTGGGGATTCAAACTGAAGATGCACAGCACAGCAAAGACAACAGTCGAGGGGTTGCAGGCGATAAGAAGAACGTTCCGGGCACCTGAAGCATTCATGATGGACGGCGGACCCCACTTCAACAACGGGGAAGTAAGGGCATGGTGTGAGGCGAATGGGGTGGAGCAGCATGTGGTAGTGGCATATGCACTGTGGGTTAACGGCCTGGTAGAGAATGCTAACAGAAAATTTTTGAGGTGAGGATAACCGGATCTATGAGAGGGAGACTCAGACTCGAAAGAGACGGTCTATATTATTGTAGTCTAACCTATGAGAGGGAGACTACAAGCTATCAGTAAATAGTGTAGGAACACGAAAAAGAAAAGAATAATCACCTCAGACTCGAAAGAGACAGTCTGAGGTGTGACTCGGAAAAAAGAATCAACCTATGTACGAGTACGATTATGTAAGGCTGTGCACTGTCAACTCGAAGGTAAAACCGCCAATCTCCAACACGCCCACTCAGTGTGACTAGCCTTAGAAAATAAGTCCCATACCAGTAGAAAACAAAAGGTGCTTCTCGCGTGAGAGGCCCTTGGTGAGAATGTCCGCAACCTGTTCCGTGGTAGGCACATACTCAACTGCGACTTCCCCTTCCTCGACTTTCTCGCAAATGAAATGATGACGAATAGCGATGTGTTTCGTACGATCATGAAACATGGCATTGCTTGTCAAAGCTATAGTGGATTGATTGTCGACACGTAGGGGAGTGGGAAGCGAGGTTTCGGTTGTGTCGAGCTCACGGAGTAATGTGCGGATCCAGATAACTTCTTTGGAGGCAGCCAAGACAGACATGTACTCGGCTTTGGTACTTGAGAGAGCTACGGATGTCTGCTTCTTCGAAGACCAACAGACAGCCCCACCAGATAGTATGAACACGTATCCAGTGACTGACCTTCGGTCATTTATGTCTGCAGCCCAATCAGCGTCAGCGTATCCTTCGAGCGGGCCTTCGATTTCCCTAGAGTACACGAGACATGTTTCAGCAGTCTTGCGGAGGTATCGGTAGACTCGCTTTAACGAAGATAGATGTGAGTCACCAGGAGATGATGCATGTCGACTTAAGACGCCCACTGCATATGCAATGTCAGGTCGAGTCGCTAACATAGCGTACATCAGTGCTCCGAGACCACTCTGATAGAGTTCGAGGTCACACTTGGGTGCGGCCAACTTTTCGAGCTTCAGATTCTGCTCGATGGGGGTGGCAACCGATCGACCATCCTGCATCCCCATTCGTTCGAGGATAATTTCTATATAGCGTTTCTGGGACAGTTCTATAGTCCCCTTTGCTTGATCACGAATGATTTCCATCCCTAAGATCCATCGGGCTTCACCTAGATCAGTGAGCGAATACTCGGCTGCTAGGTTCTTCTTCAGGTGCTCAATAGCCTCGCGGCTCTTCGAAAGGATGAGTTTGTCATCCACATACACAGTGACGATGATTAGGATACCATCCTCGACTTTGAAGAATAGACTATGGTCAGCATTGCTACGAGTGAACCCGAGAGATTCGAACACATCTCGTAGGCGAGTGTACCATGATTTCGGAGCTTGCTTCAATCCGTAGAGAGCACGGTGAAGCCGCCAGACAGTGTTGTCCGAGCTTCTGAAGCCAGGGGGAGGTCGAAGATAGATTTCTTCCTCGAGTTTTCCATTCAGGAAAGCAGACTTCACATCCATTTGATGTATCTCGAAGTCGTGCTTCGCAGCTAGTGCCAGAAGGATGCGAATGGTTGAAAACTTAGCTATGGGTGCAAACGTATCAGTGTAGTCGACACCGTACACCTGTGTGAACCCCTTTGCTACGAGACGAGCCTTGTATCTCTCGATCTCTCCGGTTGGTCCTCGTTTGACCTTGTAGACCCATTTCGAGTCTATGACTTTGCGGCCAGGTGGGCGCGCTACCTCCTCATACAGACCGATGTCTACAAACGTTTTCAGCTCCTCGGCCATTGCAGCGTACCATTGATCACTGTCAGGGCGTCTCATAGCCTCAGCGAAAGTCGTTGGTTCGTTGTCGCAGGACGTGCTTGCTTGGTAAGCGGATTGTGTTTGTTGTTGTTGACTGACTTCATCACTGCCTTGCCTCGCCGCATCCACACCCTCTACAGCCGCATCTTCAGCCGCACTCACTACATCTCTCCCCTCCATGACCTTCGAGACGGGTAAGGTCTCTCTTTGGTACGCATTTACGAAGAATCGCTGATCATCATCTCGCACAGGTTGGCGTTTAGCTCGTGAGGACCTTCGTAAGGCCGGCGGGGGGATGGGATTCGGATAAGGGCCTGGAGGCCCAGGTAAGGTTTCGAGAGGTCGGGCGTTCGATCGAGGAGCTCGACGAGAGCGTTCTAGGTGCGTGGATTCTCTTTCCTGCACACGGTTCGATCTACTATACATGCTTTCAGCTTTTACAGCTTCAGCAGGCTCGGGCATTGATCGAGCTTCGTCCTCAGTCGTTGGTGAGCTCGTTGCTCCCTCGATTGATTCGTTTGGCATGTCCCAGCCCCCAGGCTCGTTATCTGCAACATCCGAGCCATTTCCAGAGTCATCAGGCTCCTCGATCTTGACTTGCAGGTGAGTTTTCTCTCGAGGGGTATGGGTGTTCACCTTGGGTGTTAATGCCTTCGTCTCCTTGGTTACTAGATCGATTTGGACACGAGATCGTTCTCCCTCTTCGCCCTCATTGAAGATGACATCCCTCGTCTCGATTATCCTTCCAGTGGGTTGATGCACACATACATAGGCCTTTTTATTCTCCGAGAATCCAAGGTAGGTGCACTCGAGGGACTTAACTCCAAGTTTCTGACATTTTTCCTCAGGGATATGGGCATGTGCCGTGCAGCCCAAAATTCGAAGGTGGGAAAGAGAGGGTTTGTTCCCAGTGTAGGCTTCGTGTGGGGTAGTATTCGAGTCGAGTGCTCTTGTAGGAAGGCGATTTATTATATGCGCAGCATGTAGGACTGCATCTCCCCAATACTTGTTGGGTAGGCTGGCGTCGTTTAGCATGGCGCGTGCACACTTGACCAGTGTATGGTTCATGCATTCAGCTACGCCGTTTTCCTGAGGTGTGTAGGCATTAGTTTTTTCGTGGTGAATCCCCTTTGACTTGAGATAGGTTTCGAAGTCTTTCGAGCCATATTCACCACCGCCATCACTATGCAAAAAATTTGCCTTGTGTCCAGTTTGAGCTTCTGCACGAGCGAAGTATTCCTTGGTGAGTCCGAGGACTTCATCTTTGGTTTTAATCAACCGAACTACCAGATGGTGAGAGTGACCATCAATGAATGTGACGAAGTATCGATGTCCTGTTCGAGCCGTCGTCTCCATAGGTCCACAGACATCCGAGTAAGTCCTATGCAGTACGGAGGGGTTCTGCACATCTGACTTTGACGTGATTGGCTCTCGATGTTGTTTCCCTTTTAGACAGGCACTGCAGGCTGACGAGCTTCATTCCTTCGATCCAGTCACTTCCATACCAGCTACCATGTCCTTTTCTTCTAGCTTTAGTACGCTTTTGATATTCGCGTGCCCTAGACGTCGATGCCAGGTAGTCAATGAGGCTTTGGATGTGGATGAACGAGAGGTGAGTGCCGTCAATGGTTGAGTGGGGTCGAGGGCATTTGGACAGCTGACCACGTATGCAGAATGGGTTCCGGACGTTGTGTTTGCTTCGAGGATGTACAGGGCTTTGTGCTTGTAGGCTACAGCCACTACTCGGTCACCTGCACGAACTGTGCATGACCTATCTTCGAAGGTAACATGAAGGCCCTTGGAGGCTAGAGCAGATACTGACACTAGATTGGTGTCGAGATCCGGGACATAGTAGACATCGCACAGAATAGTGGAGCTCGCTGTGCCATTCGAGAGCTGCATAGAGACCTCGACTCTGCCTTTTCCAGTGGCGAGTATGGACCTTCTGTCACCTATTATGACTGGTTGTGGTGGGTTCAGTTTCTGGAATGAAACAAACCATGCACGCTGACAGCACATATGTGCCGAAGCTCCTGAGTCAACTATCCATTCACTTGAATTCGGATTCAGGCTCGAGTTCGCCATAAAGAGTTGAAGGGGTGAGTCCTCTCCAGTATCTACTTGCACAATCTTAGCTGACAATTCCACTTTCTCCTTCGGCTTGTCCTTGTCAGCTTGCGAGGAGGACTGGCCTGTCCCCTTCGCAGCCTCATCTGCCTTCTTCTTGAAACAGTCGCTTTCGACATGACCTGTCTTGCCACAAGGTTTGTAGGTGCACTTTTTCTTCTTCTTGTCGGCTGACTTAGACTTCTTGCTCGTGTTCACTTTCGCAGCAAGAGCAGAGTGCAACTTCGAAGTTTGTCGAGATTTTTCTTCAACGAGAACTTGGGCTATGACGGTCTCAGCTGTGAGCTTGTCATTAGATGACATGAGGATCGTTCGAAGAGTAGAGTAGGACTGTGGGAGAGAAATGACCATTGCTATGGCCACTAGGGAGTCATCGAGTGGTTGTCCGAGAGACGAGAGGATGTGGGCTTTTTGACGCATGGAGTTCAACTGGGTCTCCATAGGTTGATCGTCAGAGAGAGTCCCACGAAACAGTTCGCCAATAAGGTAGGCTATGCTCTGTTTTCCTTTCCCTTCGTACTGCTCACTTAGCTTCGACCAGGTGTCCGCTGCCGATGTGGCATACATGACACCACTGAGAGGTTCGTCTTTCAGGGTAAGGGTTATTTGAGCGCTTGCCTCTCTATCACGGTTTAGCCATTCCTCGTGTTCGTCAGGATGTGAGTTTGCATTCGGAGGTTTTACCTCCGTGCCAGCAACTATGTTCCAGAGACCTCGAACGTCCAAGACTTTTTGCATTCGAAACTTCCACATCTGATAATTTGAACCATCGTCTGCGAGAGCAGCTATGTCATATAGTCTGCTGGAGCCTTGTGTATACTTGGCACTTCCAGATGCTGATGCACTCGTGCTCGCAGATGGTCCAGTCTTCTTAGGTCCCGTCGGACCTGCTGTTGAAACTGAAGGAATGGGGTTCGATGACATTTCTTGTGACTAGTAGTGGTACCACGTATATTCGAGTTGTGTTTGAGTTAGAGCTCGGGGCTCATAACCTTTTGAGGTGAGGATAACCGGATCTATGAGAGGGAGACTCAGACTCGAAAGAGACAGTCTATATTATTGTAGTCTAACCTATGAGAGGGAGACTACAAGCTATCAGTAAATAGTGTAGGAACACGAAAAAGAAAAGAATAATCACCTCAGACTCGAAAGAGACAGTCTGAGGTGTGACTCGGAAAAAAGAATCAACCTATGTACGAGTACGATTATGTAAGGCTGTGCACTGTCAACTCGAAGGTAAAACCGCCAATCTCTAACAAAAATTAATAGGTCGCCTGAAACGGATGTGCAGCCCAGAAGTGGGTGAGGATACGAACGAACTGGTGGGGACAAACAATGTACTGGCAGCATGGCCAGTACACTTCGATGAAGCGATACAGCAGTTGAATGAATGTGTGATACCAGCATTCCAACTATCACCGAAGGAATTACTGCTGGGCTTTGTTGTCAACACAGCACACACACCAGTAGAGGAGGCAACGAGACCGGTGGAGGGCAAGGATGTTGATGTACAGTTGGCCTACATAGAACAGCAACGCCTGGATGGAGCAAGCCAGGCCATCAGACATGCTGTCAAAAGAAAAGCAGCCTTCGATAGGTGGGTACTGGGATCGGTGGCCAGGGAGGTGGTTTTCAAGGAGGGCAACCTGGTGCAGGTCTATGATAGTGCGTTAGACATGACGATGGCGAGCTTGAGGAAGCTGTTACCGAGATGGTCAGTGCCAAGGAGGGTAGTGGAGAGGATAGGAAACTCATACAAAGTCACAACCCTAGAAGGTTTCCCAGTAGGAGGGCTGGTGCATGCACGGAGGCTACAGCTGTTCGTACCACGAGAAGGGTCAGCGTTGGAAGAGGCCGAGGAGGTGGAGCGAGAGCAGAGGAACGAGCAAGCAGAAGAAGACTGGGGGGGAGATGTGGACACAGAAGGGGAGGAGGAGTAGGATGGGAGAGAGGGGGAGAGTGAATGGGGGTGCAAACCCAGAGGTTTGCCTCAGTGTTGGGGGGCAGATGGAACAGGGAGGGGCGATGTAGGGAGAGAGTACTCCCTAGTAGGATATTGAGTGGTAAGAGAGTGGTTGAGGGTTTGTTTGGTTTTTCTAAGGGGCTTGATCCCCGTTTTGTACCTTGGGTTGGGACTTAGGTGCGAGGCGAGTGGCTGATTAGTAAGCAAGGTTGGACTTGGACTCGAGTTTGTAGTAGTTAAAAATCAATCACCACTATAGAGGCTGGAGAGCACAGGCTGGTGTGACCAGCCTGTGGCAGTCTTTTCTGTTTTCTGCCTTTGAGAGTGAAGTCAGGACAGCTCTAGGGGAGTCCTAGAGTGGTGGGATTGAGCAGAGTCTGTGTTAGGTTTTCAGCTGAGTGTTTCCAGTTTCTTTTCATATTTTCTCTACTAGTTCTCCTCTACAGCAGGGTCCCTATTGGTCTAACTAGCCTTTAGATCCATTTCCCTACTCATTTATTAGTTATCTCTACAGCGAGAGCGAGTGGGGAGACAGGGGTGAGAGAGCAGGAGGAGGCAGGGTCACGTGACCGGGTGCCAGGGGTCCTAGAGTTGTATCTGTGGGCACGAGAGAGACAGAGTAGACAGCAGCAGAGTAGGAGTCAAACGACAGTGGTCCTATCCTGGCTTCTCCATCGCATGTCCTCATCAGAATCAGAATCAGAATTGGGATGGTGATGGCAACAGCAGCAGCAATTGCAGTCATCATCATAGTAAAGTGAGCATCATCTTCTATGCCACGGGTAGTAATGGTCATTATCATAACATCGACAGTGACAGGGGTCATAATAGGCATAGTCATACATCCATGCCAGAAGGGTCACAACTGTGGGTTCAGGATGAGCATAAATAGAACGTGAACCTTGGTGAATTGTTGGGGGCTCAGGGTGTGGCTGGGCAAACTGCTCCAGTTGTGGAGAATGACGAGTATGTACAGAACGAAGGGAGCGGTGAGGACTTGGGGACCTTTCCACCACCCCATGTTCATGACCTGGCATGAGCATAACAGGAGCTGTCTCCATGAGTGGAATCGTTGGTGGAACCACCAGCTGTCCCATACGAGGTCCCATAAGGTGAGGAATATAGGCTCTTGAGGAGACGTGGGTATTGGGTATAACTGGCCAGGAGATAGGATCAGAATCTGATTGACACTGATAACATTTTGGGGAACTGGCGGAGGGGGTGAGTGTGGAGCCCTAAACTGTACAGGACGCTGTTGATCATCAAACCGCATCGGTAAAGGGGTGGGACTACAAGATGGTGATATGTCTCCTGCATACATGAACTGCGCAAGTCTGGTGACTGTGGGACATAAACTGGAGCACCTGGTGGCTGAAGAATCACTGGATGAGTTGCTGATCTGGAGCTGGGAGTAGGGGGTATAAATCCCTCGTCATGCTCCACTGGATGATGCTTGTAAGGTGAAGTAGTTCGAACCTCAGCGAATGGAGCATGGCAGGGCAAGTCACCTGGTCCCCCCAAAACCCAGCCAGGAGGCGGTGATGGGACCACCCAGATGAATGGGGGTGAACGGCATTGACTCGCATGGACTAGGAAGGGAATCATGGGTTCCTCGAGCCCAACAGGGGGGGTGGCACAACAGGGTAGTTTACTGTCACCATTGGTTGTCTGCCAGGGACATTAAACACAAACTCGAGGCAAGGACAAGTGAACTTACCAGGAATGACACCCATACTGAAGCGTGCCATATCAGCCAGAAGCTGGTCAGTCATTGCCGCTACTCCTCGCAACTTAGCTTGGTGGCCATTCATATCCCGAGCCAACCACTCATTCAAGCCGTGCATATATCTCATAAGCCCACATCCATGGTTGCTCCTTGTACTCGGCAATGTTCCTATAAACATTTGAAGAGGCTGTAATTTCGTGGCATGGTGTAATCTTGCCCTAAGTATTCCAACCAGTGTGTCGAAAAGGGGTACTGCACGACAGTCTGCAAAGCATCAGAAAAGCGTGGTAATAGCAGTGTTTGCTCTTTACAGGTCCTGGGGACGTTGAGACATAAGTTGGTCCAGGAGCCGCAGATTGAGCAGGTCCAAAAGACACCTGGGGTTGGGATGGCACTAGTCTATTGCATGAGGTGAGAAATCATTGGAAGGGGAAACTGGACTCACCATCAGCAGGGCATAGTCGGTACCAGCTGTGTGAAGCCTGCAGGGTCCTCGGCATGACCTAACATCACAAAGGCTGTTGGGGGCCAATATGGACCATGATATCTGGAACTGTTTTGAGTATCGAATGGATAGATGGGAGCCTAGTGCTTGGGGCAGGGAACGTGACACTTGTACTGGGGGCTAGCGACGCTGGCAGAGGGAGCATTGCTGGATCAACACACTACATACCAGTTTCAGTATTGTAGCTGAGAAGCCAAGACACTGAACGTACCACTGGGAGAGTGCTCGCATGACTTGACAGCAGCAACAGCGCTGCAGATATTTCAGATGAAGGCGAGACATCTGCCAAAGACAGAACATCCTCCTCCAATTCACATGTCTGCAAGTTCGATACAGAAGAGATGGCAGAAGGAATACGAGATAGCGATGAGACTAGACTACTCGGGATTGGTGTTGGCCCTTTCGAGGGGTGTGACTGGTGGAGGGGCGGTGCTATATGTGGTGGTCATGGCAGTACATATCGTAGTTGCGGTGGAGCCGGCAGAGGTAAGGACGGCGTAGATGTGGAAATAGTTTCAGATATGTCCTCGGAAATAAGTGTCAATCTTTCGATGCTTGTCAAGAGCAAAGCACTTGGCCACGTAACAGATGTCTCAAAGGACTCATCACACACTGCAAGCATTTCACAATTTTTTTTCAGAAAACACACTGAAAAAATTGAAGAAAGTGATACTCTTTTCTGACAGCTGTTTTCAAAGAGAAAAGGCAAAAATAATATTTTCTTTTCTTTGCATGACTTTCCACAAAACATTGACTGATGGTAATACCCATTAGCATAGAAGCTAATCAGCACTACCATCCATTCATTTTTTTGCACAGAAAAGACAAAGAAAACAAAGTATTATATTTGCATTTTTTCTGTGAACACAGCCCAAATAAAAGAGTATCTCTTCTTTCCATTTTTTTCAACATATTTTGGCAAGAAAAATTGTGAAATGCTTGCAGTGACAGCCCTCTCAGAGACTGATGGACTGAGTGAATAATGTCAGTTGTAAATGCGAGGAGTCATATGAAACATCCATTTCCTGTGCCCAGTGAGAAGGGCGGATCAACAGGCTGCCTTCAGGCTCAGGTGATAAGGGAGATTCATCAGACTTGCTAGGGGGGATGTTGCTGAGCACTATCTCCGAAGATTCAGTCAAGGTGGATACCATCTCAGTTCTGGATGGTGGTTCTGGGGAAGTTGGAGAGACCGTAGGTGAGAGGGAAAAGTGACACATCACCCATGGACACGAGCCCCGAAGAGAGAGTATTTCATGTGACTGGTCATGTGGTGGTTTCGGTGGTACATATCGATGTGGACCGCCATGCTGTGGCAGCTGTAAACAGGGTTAGAACTGTCCAGGACCCATGGGATAGGGCCTGGGTGGCGGCAGGAAGAAAGAAGGTAGGGCCCACCAGGAAACCCTGGGTGCTCCATTTGTGGCACTGCTATAGTTGTATGGCCTTGCATCGCCAACTGGGACACTGAAGGATTTCACATCTATGGTCGCTTTCCCTTCGATCTAATATTGTTACAATGGCATAGAATCTATTGAGATCGGACCAGAACGTATCTACTTGATTTTTGATTTATGATAGTCTGGTGACGTCTGGGGCAAATACGAACGCCCATCACTGAGGGAGTATAAGCTGTCAAGCCCCCCTATATGGTAGACCAACCAGAGATCCCAAGATATATGCACCAACTGATACCAGAATGATGGTACAATCTCAAGCCATCTAAATCCATGGAAACCCTCGGCTACTGCTCGCTCTTGTCTCGTGTTATCGCTGTCTGCAAGTGCTTGACTGCGAAGAGGCTATGAAAATGGACTAAGTAAAAGTCACACTCACCAACATCTTCAACCTCAACAGCATGCCATAATTGAACACAACTTCTTCTTCCCTCCAGAGAACACGTTCCTGTAGCAACAAGGAACCTATCTTCCCTACTTTTGACGTGGGCCTGGGGCACCACATGTGAGTGTTGTCTGTGGTTAGTCAAAGTGAAAAAAAAAGTACTCAACTGCAATGGAAGGTACAACATCCTTGGCTGTTGCGTATCAGTAATGGTCGAAAGAGATTGCCTGGAGGTACCCACTGTCATGCATAAGTGTACCGAGTAGGGATCTGTCCGTGGAATCCCAGATTTGCACTTTCCCACATGTGCTGCCACCAAGTATAGCCTGCCCTCCATGTATGAAAGTCACTGGGACAAGCATCCCATTACTAGGCTGAATCACAGAGCCATCTAAGCTACTGTCATTGAGGTGGTAGATGTCAAATCCCCTTGTAATATTGGAAACAACTAGCATGTTTCCATCACGAGACACACTCATAGAGCCACTGTCACTTTTTCATCAACGGTAACATCACTACCACAGAGGATGTTAAACATACACAAGGGTCTTGACATAGACAAAATGTGCCATTTTGACTTTTGTTGCATCCCAAAGGCTGATGAGCAGTCAGTCGTCTCCCACACAAAGAAGGATAGAAATGTACAGTATACCATGATGCAAGTAGGTGACCAAAAGTGTTCTCTCCGAGTACTTCATATGTGCCCATGCCAAGGAAGTAACAATCACCTCGGATTCATGATTCACCGAAATGGATGGAGGAGGATGAATTTGTGCGAGTTGTGTCCATTTGGCTAGCGATCATGATAGTCCAACATTACAACAACACAAAGGAGGACCCTACCTCTTCCCTCGTGATTCCAGAGAAAGACTTCTGAGCGAGCGCCAGTGACCACAACAAAGTCCATGACAGCGAGATATTCAACTGGCAAGCTGGAATGAGCTGCAAACCCCGTGATGGTAACCTGCTGCCATACGAAGTCAAAATATTGGAAAGTCTGGAGTGAATTACAAATGCAGTCCTCTATACGAATGGAGATGACCACACCATTAGTGAGCCCACACAATAAATGATCCTCTGATGGTGTCATCCAGATGATCGACAATACAGCATTATTCCTGGTGACGATAACATAGAGTTTCTGGCCAGAAAGTGTTGACCACAATGACAACCTCCCATCAAGACTGCTGACAGCTAAGAACGTGCCGTGTGTACTGAATGCAAGGGAAGTAATGGTGTCTTGATGCTCTTCCTCGAGGCAGTGGTATAACTTGTATTGAAGAGGCATCGTGAAACAGGAAGCGTTAGTCCAAGGCTATTAAGAAAGCACTGAGCAGCATTCATGTTATGTAAAACATCACCGAGTCGTCCAATGTGTACACCAGATTGTCGAAAATTCAAATTCATTGCCACATACTTACTATACAAGTGATGCTGCTGCCTTCAGATGTCATTCAACCTATACAGTAGATTTTTGTATACTACACTGTCCCTTCATTGGATTCTGTGAAGAGAACTAATTTGTGCTCATGAAGGTGGATGTCCTTGCTCTGTTGGACATGTTCCCACCAACGGTGTTGACAATCACGGTCCACAGTAGCGGACAAAGGCATAATTTATTGGAGATGCACGGGAGCAACATGGGAAGTAAGAACAAAGTGCAGAGACCAACTAAGTGCTACCAACAAATGACATGCAAGCAGATTGAGAGCTAGCATAGCCCATCAACTAATGAGAAGACATACATCCATTGCAAACAACTGCAAAACAGAATCTGTGGTATCAAAGTTAGATCTTACTGTTGCCTGCGAGACAATGCACATAATGCTGCAGTGCTCGACATCAACATCGATCAACCCCTACTACCCCATGAACATTACATGGAAGACAAGAAGCAGTGAAAGTAAAGATGGGCATGGAGCCACAAACATCGATCAACAGTGAGTCACGCACACCTGCAGTGCAGGCAGGAGCCAATCAAAATGCGCGGAGACCATGTGGGTGGATGGGAGCTGGCAGCTTACAGTGTTAGATTAGGACATGATTTAAGACAAAGGAAAATTGAACCACTCCGACCAGCATCTCTCGACATGAGGTTGTGAACCAAAGGACACATATCGACCTGTAAGATTTGACCTCTACCACCATTCTCCGATACCCAGATAGTCTACTGCCATGTCCCAGGAACAGTGGCTGTTTTGTCAGAGTTCACCTATTGTCAGAGACGGAGTCACTCATGTTATAATCTCTCACATACCCACTGTGGCTGCAGTTCAAAGGGACGTGACTCCATTGATTCTGCAGCACTTCGCACCACCAGTCCCAAGTGTTTCACAGTGAGTGGTCTTCTGGCAGTGCCGATTTCAATCCCAAACAAGTTCCAATTTCAGTGTTGATACATCCTCTCATCATTCGGGAGGTGAAACATCGGTACCACAGGTACAAGATAGCACATCCAGGTCAGTCTTTCTGGTGATCTTGCATGCTGAAAAATTAATACCAGTGTAGTTCTGGCGAGGCGAGCCAACCCTCGGCAGGGCATGCACCCTTAATAATGGTATGTGTTGGTATTTTAGAATGACACGTACATGGTGTTGAAAAATCACAATCTTTGGCAGGTGTCTCCCCAGAAGCTCAACAAGTTTCGTGATACCACAGGATCCTTCCATTGGTTTAGATCGGAAGGAAATGACCCCCTCAGCTTTCTGCCTTCTCATATCGAGGATGTCACAGAAGGTGATCTCTTTTTCTACTGGGTCAAAAGTGCTGGTAAATGTCAAATGTGGATTTGGAGGAGTGTTGGTGGGATGACTGCCTGGGTACCAGTCCAAGAGGGAGAGCAGATTTTGGGTGGGGATGGTAATATGAGGTATCTTGTCGTTACCGATGGTCGTCAACCATCCTTGGTACAAGCTGTGACATGGGAGAGACGGTATAGGAAAAGACAAGCACTGGTAACCCTTTCTTAGTGCATCATACCCCTACCACACTTGAGTTGCCAATCTAGAGAAAGTACTGGTATTGCATGTAGCAGCTACATTAGTTTAAGAAATTTACGAAGGGCTAATGTAAACCGTTCCTTCTTCATGCAGCATACACCCAGCCATCGTCAAACCCCAAATTGTTGTATGTTGCAGACCTTACAGCATACTCCTCCAACACCCTGTCTATAAGTTGGCGTGAAGAGATTATGCATCAAATCAAGGTAAGATCGAGAGGAGAGAAACATAATGAGAGCCTGACCAGTATACACATAGATTCCACATGCGCCAACACAAGTGCACATATTTTACTGCAAAGAGCACTGAATGATGTGACAATCTGGCAGCATCTGGAATATTGTATGCAAGGACCATCATGAACTCCCCACCATCCTGTCGACGAGAATCATACCTAGCACTTTGATGTATGCGTGGGATTTTCACGAGGGGCATAAAGGACCTTGTTTTGGCATGGCCTGACCGATGTGAGTGAGCTTTGGCACATAGTACACACCAGTGTGAGTTGGTAAGAGGCGGGTATGGGTATCTCGCCTTCAGTGTATGACACGATGGAAAAAGAATCAAGGCACTCGTGGCGTCGATTGTGACAAAAAACTAGTATCGGTAAGCCATCTGCCCACTAGATCCTGGACATCCAACTCATCTCGTTGTATTTTCGGTTCGTCCACTGATTTTCACGAGACTTGAGTCCTGCTTGCAATAGAGAACAGATGTTCACATGCTCAAGCTCCAGTTCATATGCGCCTCACCAATTTGAACTGAGAATGACCACTCGGTAGTGTTGCCATTGAACTGAACTCAACTCGAAGTAAGTTCACTTCGATTCGAATTTTGTGTCAGCTTGGTACAGTTCAATGGTACGAAGCAAAGCGAAGTTTTGAATTGAGCTGCAACCGAAGTGGCACGTAGTACCATATTGGGACGATTGGGTTGGATTGGAGGTCCTTGATTAAGTATCTGATTATCTAAGTAATTAGTGACTACATGCAGCAACGCGATTGGGCAGAATGTTTAGTGACTTCGTTCGAGCTTAGTTCGTTACATCTCGGTACGTCAAAGTGTCACCAAACTACCACTTCAATTCGACTTGGTCCAATTCGCGGCAACACTACTGCTCAGATCGAAATTCGGTTTGTCTCTATATTTGTCATTTGGCATCGTGATTTGCGAAGTCCGAATCCTACCAGATATCACAATAGAAGTTACAGAACAGAATGGGTTGAATTACATTGCTTTGTACAAACAAAAAGTAGTCAATATTACCCCACCTCATACAGTTTTCACCCCATTTTAGTCACAACTTGTCAGCAACCCATGGGTGTAGTCAGATTTTATATACAGTAAGTATCGGTAGTGTAGCTATACTGAAGATGCCTTTGAATTTAATGGTCTGATCCAGTTCACCTTGAGGCACTAGATCAATATTATGTAAATCATTTGTGCACATTCAGCAGGTTTATGGACTCCCTCCCCTCCAACTATTACAGCTGGCATGCCCACATTTCAGCTTGCATTTGATTTGATGGGTGGTCATAGTGACTCCATCAATATGCTGGCCTTCTCGCCTTGTGGATCCTATTTGGCAAGTGGTGGGAATGATCAGTTGCTCATTGTCTGGAGGGTGTCAGATGGTGCAAGTCTATACATATTGGTTTTCGAAAGTCCAGTCACTGCACTGACATGGCACCCTACCTCAGAACCTCAAATATTGTACTGTGGGTGTGAGAATGGAGCTGTATCCTGACTGAAAGGCCTTGGCATTGTGAGTTGCACTCCCCTTGGATTTGCTGACTTTGCGAATGTCTCAACATATAGAAGACAGTGTTCTCACAGAGGTCCATATGGCTTGATGTTTCAGGCCAAGTGCACTGCATTGACTATGATGCTCACACTCGCCGTCTGGGTGTGGGGATGGGGCAACTGGTTCTTGTTTCTTCTGAGTCAATCACAGGGAGGTCTTTTGACATATGCAACTGCAGCACATTGATCACAACTTCTCACAGGTGACTTTTGTCATAGCATCCGACTTTCCCCTCCAGAGAACATTCACATTACGGGGTATGATGACAGACTCTGGCCATTGTCATTCCATTTCTATGATTGGGGTAAAAAGGGCATTGTGGCATACCTAAATCACGGAGTAGTGTAAGTGCTCTATCCGATGGCAGTCCATGAACCTATACTCATAGTGCATGCCATTGTGCCCCATATGTAGTGCATGGGACTTGCAGAACCGAACTCTAATCTGGCAAATTGAACCAAACCCTATGTCTCTGCAGATGTACAGTGAGCTCAAAAACCCTTTCCATGTTGACCCTAATTTCAGTGCATGCAGTGTACTGCTAGATACTGTGGGAATTTTGCTTAGCTTTGGTGGAGTCATAAATAGTACTTACTCTTGGCTACAAAATGGCCCCTAGGTCATGTGATTTGGTTCATAGGCTGGCAAGATATAAGTAATATGAAACAGCAACATCATGGAAAGGGTTTTTGAGCTTTTGAATTGGTGAGTAGAATCACAGTATATTTGCTAATGTTTGTTAGTACAAACAAAGGTACATATGCAAATGTGGTGTCTGAGCTCAAAAAAGTTCACACAGTTCATTATTCCCCATTACCATCTTGGTCAGAGCCCTTTCCCTTACTCAACAAAGCACCATCCTTTCCTTGCTTGATTCTGGACTTTGTGGTGAAGCCATTGCCAAGCAAACTGGTGTCAGCCCTTCCACCATATCCAAACTTTGTTCCAAAGAGCATCCTACCCTTCCAAAGGCCATTGGAGGTTGTCCAACTAGGCTCTCCCCTACCAATATTCATCATGCTCAACATCCCATCACTTCTGGGAAGGCTGAAAATGCTGTCCAAGTGACCAAAACTCTGTCCAACTTTACCAATCAACCTCTCTCTGCCAGCACAGTTCATCTTCACCTGAAGAAAGCTGGTATGAAGGCTGTAGTCAAGACCAAACACCCTATTCTTTCTGCTGGACATCACAAGGCTTGTTTGGATTTTGCTGTTGCTCATAAAGACTGGACTGTGGAGGACTGGAAAAAGGTTATATGGTCTGATGAGACCAAAATCAATCATCTAGGGTCAGATGGACACAAATGGGCATGGAAAAGGGCTGGTGAGGGGCTTAATGATAGGCTGGTTGAAGGAACCCTCAAGTTTGGAGGAGGTTCCCTTATGATGTGGGGCTGTATGACTTGGCAGGGAGTTGGTTTTGCTACCAAGATTGATGGTAGGATGGATGGGGACCTTTACCTTCAAATTTTGAGGGATGAGCTCCAACAAACTGTGGAGTATTATGGTCTCAATCCTCCTGACATCATCTTTCAGCAGGACAATGACCCCAAGCACACCTGCAGAACGGTCAGGAATTGGCTGGAAGAGCAAGAATTCCAGACCATGGTGTGGCCTGCACAGTCTCCAGACCTAAACCCCATTGAGCATCTCTGGGGTTGTCTCAAGAGGAGGCTTGCACAACATGAAAACCCCCCTAGTGGAATTCATGAATTGTGGGAGAGAGTTCACATGGAATGGGAAGGGATACCAGTTGAAGAGTGTCAGAAGTTGATTGAGAGTATGCCTAGAAGGGTTCAGGCAGTGTTGAAAGCAAAAAGAGGTTATACCAAGTACTAGAATACCCATCTATTCAAAAGCTCAAAAACCCTTTCCATGACATTGCTGTTTCATATTGCTTATATCTTGCCAGCCTGTGAACCAAATCACATGACCTAGGGGCCATTTTGTAGCCAAGAGTAAGTACTATTTATGACTCCACCAAAGCTAAGCAAAATTCCCATGGTATCTAGCAGTACACTGCATGCACTGAAATTAGGGTCAACATGGAAAGGGTTTTTGAGCTCACTGTAAGTGCTTCGACTGTCAGCACATGTGGTGAATGACCGACCCAAAGTATAGTGCAAGTTCTGCTCTTCTTCATCATCCTGGGTTACTGGCTGTAAAAGCAATGCACACAGACATTCACATTTACAGTATTGGGAAATTACGCCACTTCAGTCGCTTTACGCTGTCACATGAACCGGATCAATGTTATCCCACCAGCCTCGCATTCGTTCTAGGGAATGCCATCATATGTGGTACTAATTCCGGCAAGGTGGTAATCTGGGTGCCTGGCAGCAAGGAGGCCATGCAAGTTTTGGATCAGAAAGGTTTGTCTGTTTCCTTCATGACAACATTTGTGGTTAGTTACTGAGATTCTCTCACAGGAGACATAATCCAGGCTGTTGCGGTGAGTCAGTAGCCTTTAAATTATGTGCAGTCACTTCCTCACGAAAATGGTAACTGAACAGTCATTTAATGGGTGACACAGTAGCATCATAGCCCTCGGGTCCTCCCAGAAAGGGCGTGCAACATATATTTCTATCTGGCGGGCGGGTAAGTGTTTCCATATTTATCATTTCCTCTGACATCTCATGTGCAGATGGTGGTACAAAGTGTAGAAGGATGTGTCAATCAATTCGCCTTCATATTTATGTATGTTCCATGCTCCATAACGTTGAATAGTGTTGCTTATCTGTCACCATTGCAGCATCTGCCTGTGTTTCTGTTACTGTCTATACTCTTTTCCATCCTAGTCTCATTCCTTGCAATCAGGGTCAACCACAGGTTGCTTGATAATTATTTACGGACCGGGGCAAGTATTAACTCAGTGATACACGAGCATGGCAATCTGATATCATTCATTGATTATTACAGGTGTCTTCTCTTGCGAGGTGCACCATCGAGGTCCTCAATGTAACAATGGCAATACTCGAGGACATAGCAATATGATTGTCTTGAGTTATGCTGGAAGGCAAGGGTAGCAGAAAGAGAGGCCACACATTTTATGAACCATTTGATCCTCATGAGATGTATCCACACGATTACCAGTCATTCTATGACCCTCATTGTGCCATGCAACTCATTATCTCTTCCACTTTCGACTGTCCTGACTTCATGTAGTCAGCACGCTTACCAGAAACACATTCTCGCTCATACACAGAGTTTGTGAAGTGTTTAATAGACATTGAATCAGGTAAACAATCAGGTAAACAATCTAGCAGTAGTGCAAGGCTTTTCCCATATACGCTTGTCATATAAGCTGTCCAGTATGTTGTTGGAGTTTTGTACTTCTGAGTGCAGCGAGCACCACTTACATAATCTTACCATACTCGTCCACCACTTCTTTTTCCTTATACCTCAGACTTCGTCCTGACTCGAAGACTGAGGTAGTGTTGCTTCTCACTTACTATAGACTATTCTTACTTATCCTTTGGGTAGTTCACACTCTTAGGTTCATAAAGTATCACCACTGCGAACATCCTTCAAAAGGTTATGAGCCCCACCTGTGCATAACTTAAAACCAATAGTACACCAGTCACAGTCTAATCCTACAGAATGTCTCACCCTTCAGCTTCGACTGCAGGCCCTTTGCGGCCATCTGCATCTACAGCACCCACTTCCACACCCTCTACTATCTCGTCAGTGAAAGCGAAACAGGCCTCGAGTCGCCTCTATGACATTCCATCACTAGAAGACGATGGCTCGAACTTCCAGACATGGAAAGTAAGGATCTGTATGATACTCGATGTACGAGACCTGTGGGAGGTCATCGGAGGAAACATGACTACAGCGCCAGACCCAAACACTGACCCCATCGACCATGCTGACTGGATGATCAGAGACAAGGAAGCACGCGCCCAAATCATCCTGACTCTAAAGGATGAACCCTTAACAGGAGTTCTACATGCACTGACAGCAGCAGAAATCTGGAAAAAGTTATGTCAGCGGTATGAGGGGCACAGCAAGCAGACCATCGCCTATCTCATAGGCGAGCTCTTCCATGGAACACTCTCAGAGGACAGTCCAATGCAAAACCAACTTAACGCTATGTGGCAAAAAGCGTGCATACTCAAGTCGCTCGGTCAATCCCTCGACAACTCCCTTGTAGCCATAGCCATGGTAATTTCCTTACCACCCTCATATGCAACACTCCGCACCATTTTGATGTCCTCGAACGACAAGCTTTCCATCGATGCCGTGATATCTCAAGTGCTAATTGAGGAGAAGTCATGACAGCTCGCCTCCGGAGGGCAAAGCGCACTCATCGCATGCACATCTGCACATCCAAAGTCAAACGTGAAAGATGACAGGAGAAAATTGAAATGCAGGTACTGTAAAAAGAAGGGACATGGTGAAGATGAATGTTGTAAGAAGAAAGCTGACAAGGCTGGAACTAACATGACATGCGAACACAAGGGAAGATCAGGAGATAAGGAGAAAGATGAACACTCAGCAAACTTCGCTCAGATATCCTCCACACATGACATGCCACTTCGCCTCTTCATAGCAAACACACATAGCAACATCCCCTGCACGCACTGGATACTTGATTCCGGAGCCTCTGCACACATGTGCTGTCAGCACAGTTGGTTTGCCACATACAAACGGCTTGTACCTACACAGCCAATCACAGTTGGAAACGGAAACACTGTGTATGCGGTCAGAGTCGGCCAAATAGTTCTCAATACAGAACTGGGGAACGAGAGAGAAGGCCACGTCATCCTACATGACGTCTACTACGTGCCAAACCTCACCTCGAACCTGCTCTCAATTGCATGCCTTGCCAGCCAAGGAGTAACGACCACCTTCGAATGGAACAAGTGCAGCTTAACTGCCGGACAGACAACTGTTGGAGTCACTTATCAGCATGACACTCTGTACAAGCTCGCCACCAGAACACGCACTCAAAAGCCCGCCACACACACATCATATAGCCCCATTGCAGCCCACATACAATGTTCAAGCATAACGCGCCAACCAAATTACGAAGGGAGACCACCAAATGAGACTAACCCATCTACATCCTATTCTGACGACTCCTGTGTGCTCAATCGGCCCTACTCAGCTATGAGCAAAGACCTACAAGTGGTATCTCGGACGCACCGCTGGCTAAATGACAAGAGGCCTGACACAACTGAACAAGTTGTTTCCCAGGCTGAAATCGGCACCAATGAAGGTCCTGCATTCCTCGTTACCAAAGGCAGTGGTGAATACGGCTCGACGGAGTCAAACACCCACCTTGCGTACAAGGGGAACCACTACGAGAACCCAAAGGCAAGAATTTGAAGCAACATAGCCGAACGCACCACCCACATGTATGCTCCACCTGACAAGCTCCGGGGGCACAACATAACACACACAGGTCGAACCCAAAACCATCTACGAAATAATTCTACACTCGACACTGAGCCAAACGAGGTTGTTACTGGAGAAACACGATCAGCGCTCTGCTCGCAAATGATCACACACTCCACACACATACCTACATCCGACCCTCGACTCCCTACTGCTGCTACATCACTCAAGGACACGCAGACCACATTAACGAGGACCCCGCATGCATCTAAATGCGTGTACAGGCAAAACCAGGACACTTCAGACCTAGCGCCCGGTATCCCAGTCCCAAAAAGCGATTCTACAGACCCTATACAAGTGATAACAAGTGCACCACCTGTAAACACTCAGGATACGACCAGTGAAGCAAAGCCGAAGCCTGCAAACTCACCCGTTACCCCTGCAGCTGCAGATGCAGGCAGCACGTGCACAGAAATGGACCAAATGAGCCCAGATCTTAAATCAGGCACTCGAAACATTGAGGGGGGACACAGGAATGTTCAACACGACCCAAACGAGCCACTCGTCGATCACGATCGGCCTCCGATGCCATCCAATGAGCCTGAGAAGCGCTCAGCACATTTTGAGGCTCTTGCCTCGAAATTCGGACAAACGGTGGTCCCAGACTCACCTACCAGTCCATCAGAACGTTCTCGCACCCACTCCGAATCCAGAGAATGGATATGACGCCCGAAACGACTGAGCTCTCGCCTGCAAACACCCTATCTGTCAAAACCGGCACCCAAGCAGCAAAAGTCTCTCTATCTCAGCCAAAACGACTGCAATCCTGAAAGAAACAGTGTCAGAGTGACATTACGGACCCATAGTCATGGAACGAGAGATGACGCCAGTGGAGGGGGCGTGGTGACGGGGGTAGGAGGAAAACGAGCCCATCACGAGGCTGTGGTGTCGCGTCACAACAATCAACAACGGACTGCTTACAAATCACGTGCATGCAACAGCAAACCCGAGGTAATCAACAAGGCTACTCGACACTTTAACAGCACACCCCGCTGTCACTGCTAGTGCGATTTTATATCTGTTTTATAGCTACAATGAAGATGGCTAACATGGTATGGTTTATTTCTCAACCGGAAACTCGCTGAGGGAGCGTGTTGGAGTTTTGTACTTCTGAGTGCAGCGAGCACCGCTTACATAATCTTACCATACTCGTCCACCACTTCTTTTTCCTTATACCTCAGACTTCGTCCTGACTCGAAGACTGAGGTAGTGTTGCTTCTCACTTACTATAGACTATTCTTACTTATCCTTTGGGTAGTTCACACTCTTAGGTTCATAAAGTATCACCACTGCGAACATCCTTCAAAATATGTGAGGGATGGGGAAACACAGTGAGCGATGCTTTGGTCTAGGCTCCGCAAATCTGGCACGCTGGACAACTGTATTGCATTCTGTGATGTATTGGACTCGATGATGTCGGTGGATGGTTGCGTGCAATTGTGTCACCGACATTCTCAGTATGTCTGACTGACAAGCCATCCATGTGAGTATCTGTGCATTAAAGGTTGAAATAACTTGACGTGGAAACATAGCCATAGTGGAACACATGCAAACTACATGTACAATGCAACATTAATTAGTGATGCATTGGTCGGCACCTCGTTATTGCCTAGTGAATACTGTCCCGACGGCCTATTACTACTTAGATAAATCTCGCTTGTAATCATGTCCTACGCTCCCCATATATACCTACTCGATATAGGCATGTCATTTTGCCTCCCCAATTGTCCAGGATCTCTAAGACTACCATGCCAAAATCCATGCCAGTGGCCGTCACAGGGTCAAGGATCGGAAACACCTGTGTGTGGTTGGTTGCATGGATATTATAGTCAAAGGAAACCAAAGGGAGGAAAGGCATGCCATGTGAAAGGGCAGGTGCTCTATGAGCTGTAAGAAGTTCACGTAAAGTGCCCATTGCACTGTTATGTAGGGAATGGTACTTGGCCAGGTTATCTTCTCTGTCGACCATTCCCCACAGCAGTAACTTGCAGGGAGCGATATCAGTGATGTTGATAAGCCCAGCCAGGATATGGTCAACCATGACATGCGTGACACGAATGACATCCCAAAATGCAACTGCTATTTATCCGAGCCAGTCAGGAAGACACCAGCATGCACCTTCCTGCAAATCATCCTCCAGAGGTGCATGCACAGACCCCACCTTGCCCAACAGTCTACTGACCCAAGAGTTGTATGCAGGAGAGGATGTTAGGGAGCTCAAAACCATGCCACCGTTACGCCCCAAGGCATAGTCATACAGACTACGGGGAGTGGTGATAATCAGCATCTTCCTGTGGAGGATGCGCTGAGACTGTTGTATAATTCACGAGGCAACAGTTTGGGTTTGGGTGATGTAGGTGTTGGATGTCACAGAAGCTGCAAGAAGCGCTGGCGTCTCGGATGAATGGACAAAGCGAAGTAGGGATAGTATTACAAGGAAGCTCATGAGAGCAGTCCACATTAATTTTGACATGTGCGGACTGGTCGAACTATTATTCAAGATGGCATGGGGGAAGCGCCTTCAGGTATTGAATATCTGAGGACTGGCCTGGGTGCCAGCTGTATAGAATGGTTGGTACGTCATTAGTGGAAGTTGTATCTATGCCTTACCAGGAGCTGCATGCACCTGGAAGAGCTGAGTCTCGTCAAATCTCTGGGGAAAGCCTGGAACCCACCATAATGCGATCAATGTCTTGCAAATCAGGCCGAGGAACTTGCTTCTTGACCCGAAATTGGGAGGAGTGGCAAGCTCCAGCATTAAAACTGCTTCATCCAAAAAACATAGATGTAGGTAGGAGAAGATGGGCAGAGATATGGAGGGTAGTGTGAGAACGGTAACAAATTCTGGCACTGTGATTGCAGGTCTGGCCAGCCCTCGTAGAAAATATATAGTGATGGGCCCAATTTCAGACCATACCTAAGTTACGCATTAGCCACTCCAAAACACAACATGCAGATTCAAGAACAAAGAGACCAAAGAGGGATTCAATTGACAAAGTGGATGGGTAAAACGAGAGAAGACAAACAGCACTAACATGCAAACCGAATCGATCTGCATGCCACTCGCATTTCAGGGCCTTGATACAACATAGAGCGCCAACAGGTCATGAAGTGAGGTGTGATGGCAACTTACGACAGAGTGGTTATGCTGTGACGAGGAAGCAGGAAACCTCATCTGAGATCTGAGGAAAAAAGAAAGCAGTAAAGTAACAAAGGCAACAAAGCAAATGAAGGAAGTCAGCGATCTCACCGATATTACTGGCCTTGTGGCCAAATGCTAACCCTGTGTATAAAAGACATTGCAATGAGAGGAATTTCCCAGACATTGTGCAGTTCCATGGCATCCAAACAAAAGATATGACATGCATCCGTAAGTGAAAGTGATGATGCTTATGTTATGGCAGATTCGTTTGGGGAGGATGAGAAAGTACGTGCTCTCTCCTTGTGCTGTGACCATGTACCTGTGCTGACCTTCAATAGGATGATGAACGAGGTGAAAAGACAATTACCTTGGATGCTGCACCTGTAATATGTCACGCAACTTGGATGGCAAAGACTCACATCGAAATAGATTCCTCCCCTTCCTACATTCTCCCACCCACTTCATGTACACATGGTATCATGTGCAGCTTGCATGCCTTCAGGAACTGTCACCGCCTCCAGTGGAAACTGTAATTCAGTACTGGGTCAAAGCACAAGCAAACCTTCCAATGACGTGGAAGAGGTCCGTTCATTTTGGGTCATGCACCCTTTGTGGTAATCTCCTTTTTTTTTCAGATTCCAGTCACTTGGGGTGACCTACGACTCTTCAAGGAGACAATCCAGCTTGAGCTAGATGACGCAGTCAATGCACTTAATGAGGCAGTGAACACCATGAAAGCTCACTTTGTGGGAATGTCTCTGGGTGCACATGGAAATGCCAGGTACCAGGAGGTACCACCATTACTTCAAGGTCACCATAAGATAAAGGGACTGCCTGCTCATCGGAAGCCCGCAGATCTGGAATTCCAAGTACGTGCTTATCTTGGTTTCTGGAGTACATCTAATAGCCGTAATTGCCAGAAATTGATCCATGAACACGCTCTAGCACTCATGAATCATGAGAATAAGCATTCTCCTTTTACTAATGTGCCCAATAGAACTGAAGTTACAACTTACATGAAGGGGACTCGGTGACCCTGCTGCACCACTGACAATTTCCGGGTTGACCTCAATGACACTCCAGCTTCCGCATGGAACACTTCAGCTTCTCATGTGTTTGCTGCCAGCTTTCGTGATGCCCATCCTGGTTGCAGCCGATCATTGAAGGCTATTTTCGATGCCTGGATAGTTCACTTCAACTATTTATGCCAGGTGTATGCAAAACGGCGGATGGTTGCTTGCGAAGAACAAGCCAGAATTTCGAATCTTGCATGCAGGTACACAAACGAGCAGAGTTACAAGAGTCCCCTGGCTGGCATCCGCTCTGTGCACAGGCATCGAGAACGCAAGTTGCAGGTCAGTTGCCCTCGTCATTGGCGATGATCCATAATACTTGAAAGTTACCACAGCTGTATAACCACTGTCTTCGAATGGCCCACCGCCACTCGGGGCCATATCCTTCAGTGGTTAATGTGGTGCAACAACTCGGACCAGCTGGGATGAGTTCTGATGAATCAGAACACAAGGTCAGACATGGCGAATGCACCTACCATATCACCAGCAAAGTATGGCGATCAACTACCATAACAGCAACCTTGCATGTGCTTGACACGCTTCATCTTGGGATGAGGTACCAGCAACAGTGGAATGCGACAGCCAGCGCATGGCCACATCTGCACATGCCGTCTAGTCAGCTCAGCAGTCGAGAACTGCCGTTGGGTCTTCCCAAGAACTTCTATACTCAAGACTACCTTTCTTCTCTGACTTCAGAAGCCTTGGACAATTTACTTCTCCAGGAGGACATCCCTTTAGATATCCCACAAGCTATAGTTACATGAGTCATCTCCCTGATCCTATTTGTGGAATGAGCTCACATCTGCATGCCATACAGCTTGGCTGAGCCATACAATGTTTTTGACAGGCAAACCGCTCTTGGTAGTGCGGGGAGGTGTCCTTAGGCCTTTAGGAAGCTGCCCGCAGAGCTGGGGCATGTTGGTAGAATCATTTACACTACTAGACTTGTCTCTATTTACAAAACTAATATGACCTTGTACATATACCAATCTCTCACTGCACATGGTGGCAACCCTTTGGGATGGGATGGGATGAATCTAGGGTGAACTTAAGTGGCAGAACCAATCCTTTGCTGCTAATGCATATGTTAGGTCTCAATTGCCCATTCAGGGCTCAAGATAATATTTTAATGATCCCGTTAGGATGGCTCTCGCCTGTTAAATACATGCTCAGCTACACACAACTACTCTATGGACGACACTTCCTGTTCTTTGCATGATATGTTACCATTGTCTTCCCAGTTACCCAACTGGGTTCCCCGCTCCCAGCTATTGAAAGGTGGTAACCTGCGATGTGGGGATGTGACTGACCTTCCTGGACTGGCACCTAGCCTGACTCTGTCCACATCCAAGCTTGACGTCCATGGTTGTGAGTGTGTATGAACAAATCACCACCCTGTAATGGTGGCTATAACACTCGGGGGAGGACAGTGGGGTCTCTATGGGCCCTGAATCCAAACTGGAGAACCATGAGATGCAATCATTGCGACTATGGATCGCCTTCTGATGCTTGCGAAAGGTCCTGGTAGGGCATGCGTGCACCGAGTTCAATGGATGGTCACGTAGTATGTGTTTTATGTTGGGCGTCGTGGGTACAAAACCAGCCACAGGCACAGATAATGGCAGCCACGTGCCAGATAAGATATGTATTGGGTTTTGGTCACAGTTGAGACTACCCACAACAAGTATAAGCTCGACCCCTAAATAGACATAATGAGTATTCGCACTTACACTTTGCATTGTCATGTGGCAGAATAAACCTCAGCAGGGAGTGCTCTGACGACTGAATCACCTATATGCAGTGTGCTGGTATCTGTCCTAGGAGACCAGTCAATAAGCTTGACAAACACTTGAACTAGGCTGGGAAGAGGCATACAGTGGCACACCCATCATCATGACAGACCTGTTATGCGACAGAGTTGTGTTGTGTTCCTCACCCTTGACACTACTGCTTCTCTTGTATCAGATGAGAAGACCTTGGAGTGTGGGCTTAGTTTACCTTTCTCGAGCATCCTGAATGAGACGTCTGAACATCTGGTGGCGTACTGGGACATTCTATAACAATAATTCAGTTAGAATTGTTAAAACTTGCAACTTAGTGGTATATAGGAATACTCACATCACGTTCCAACTCTAAGCCACGTGGTGGAGGTGAAAAGACTTTGAATATAACTGGATGGGTAGGCTCTATCATTGGGTCTGAAACTTGTGATTGTCAGGGAAAGGTCAGGGAAAAGTGGGGTAAATGGATTCTCTGTAAGCACATGTAAGCACGGTCCAGTCTGCTCCCAAATGCCACCCAAAGTGATCACATGCATCTGTAAAAAAGGAAATGTGCTGTAGAGCATAGCCAAATTACATAGTCTTTAATATACACTGTCATAAACTGTATCACATTGCTGGGAATAAGTCAGTTTATTCCAGAAAATTTGCAGTGGCAAACTCGGGGTGAGTGGCTGCATGTTGCTCTCGCTAAGGTGCTGGCGGCAATGGCCGATCCATAAGAGGAAGGACTTTCACTCATCCGACATTTCCCACAGCAAATATGGTGCACAGAAATGCCAAGCAAGGTAATCTTCGCTTGACTCAAATGATCGAAATACCTTCAACTTCAAGCTTCAAGTACTGTGACGGTAACATACCTATCTATCCAACTACCCTAGTAGTATATACTCCAAACTGGCAACAGTCATGGTCACATGAGTGACAAGTTGTCAACCTTGTTGTCAACTGTTCTTTGCTTCCCCCCACCTCTTTCCTTGCCCATGGACTCCCTGTTCTCTGTGTCCATGACCGCTTCAGGACCATGCATGTCAAAGATGGGCTCAAGGCTAGCCACTACAGAGCATAAATGTGAGTATGTTGTCTGTTTGAGTCTGCTAGTACTGATTGTTGTACTCTGAGCCTGTCACCTACCCCCCCATCCTGGAAATTGACTTCTCGAAGGATTCAGGTAGGAAAAGTCCTGTTCTCACTGGGTTTCTATGATGTCTTGTTCAAAGCGAGTATGATAACATCACCATTGGACTGTGACCTCGGGTTAATGTTTGCAGGATGTAGTGGCCACTGGGGATAATTCTACCTGCCCCCGCCCCTGCAGTAATCCATTGCGGAATGCCCATGTGTGACATTTCCTGCCGCACCACTATGTGTAGCCTGTCCATGTTGGCTCTCATACCATGTGCCTTGCATGATTCTGTGGTGGGTGCCCATTTATAAGACATAGGATGGTGGGCTTAGTTCTCCACCAACAGTTTCCTTTCTTCAGTTCCCTGCATCCTCACAGCCACCTGACTGCTCCATTGACATGACTAACGTCTTAGGTGTTCTTGTCGTTGCTCGCAATGGTGACCACGATGAGTTCTACCAAAACCCTAAGACTTATGAGCCTCAATCTGCCGAGAGCACTCCTCTTGGCGCTGTCAGTATATCCCCATTCCTCCTTTCCATACAGCTCAGCTTGTAATCATGACATTCATCATAGGTCGAGTCTTTCCAGTTGGGCTCTTTCCTCCGTTCAGTCTACCTGAACCCTTCATCCCCATCCTACATCACCAACATGAAGATGGACCTTGTCAACACTCACGCAGTCCACTTCTATGCCAAGGCCAGTGGTGAGGGTCCCATTATCTTCGATTCTGCCATTGCCCTCCTCCAAGGGCTCTTCCCTCCTACTCCCAAAAACAAAATCACCCTTGCCAATGAGACCACCATTGTAGCCCCACTTGGTGGATACCAATACGTCCCCATCGAGACCATTGAGCCAAGCAATGACCGCACCCTCGAACCCTGGACAGACTGCCCCATACGTACACGCATTTACAACCACTCAGAGTGGTGTGGCTAATGGATGTGATACTCACATGCCATCATATAGGCCTTCAAAGACCATATTTCCAAGGTCTATGTTTCTTCGGAGTTTAAGGAGAAGGCTAAGTCTGCACAGCTGTTCTTTGGCACCATCAGGGACTATGTCTCTGGTCGACCCACCACATTGGAGAGGCCAGTGGTGAGGCTCCCGTCATCCCTGACTCTGCCATTGCCAGCTGTATAAATTGTATTTGTTACCATTCAAATTACACAATTTTGATGCCTACATTACCTGCTACTTGCTACAGCTCACATTGGATATCATCTTCTCCATGCTCATTGTTGTGTGTCTATGTAGACACTCATAATACCACGCTTCGATCCACGTTCTACCCTGCCTGCCCAGGTGTTCTCTCCCACCGGCTTCGCATTGTAGGTGCAGTCACCCCCACAGTCAGAATTTTCCCTAATCGAGTAGTGTTTGAATACAAAAGCACTCCCATGTGGATCTTCTGAAGATCCTGAAGGTGCCCAGTCCGCAGAGGATAAAAAGGGCGACCAGCTATCCGTACTTACCCCAGCTAATGTGTTTAACTGTTGTCTTCGATGTGTAGCAGTTTACTACTCCGCAAACTAGACTTCTCAAGCCAGTAATAGTTGCTGGCTATGTGTGACGAGCCCCTGCTCACTGCTCACCCTCGCACCGTACCTTGGACTACATATCACTACATAGGTCATGTAGCTCAATTGGGCTGTCAGCAATTTTGCGATGTGTGTCTGTGGGAGTTACTCAAATCCGACAAAAAGGATGCCTGGGAAATTTATGAGGAACTTCATCAGTTCCTTTGATGAGTTCCTTCATGCATGAGGTAGGATGTTTCTCATATCCATCCACTGGCTGCATCATATCCAGGCTAACCCGTGCACTATATATGGTTACACAGACTGGTTCCTCTGATGGTAAATCGTCTCCTATATAGGAAATGCAGGATCGAGCAGGAGACGTGCAGCGATGAGTTCATTACCATTCTTGACATGTTGACAACTGATTGGAACGTTTTCAGCACCACGCAGCTTCATCCGTTGTTGATGCTGAGGGAGCCTACACACCTCGGCGGGTCTCGGATCTAACACATCATCCAAGATGACTTAAAGGGATGGTGTGTAAGTGTTGATGTTTGTGCGTCTGTAATGTGCAGTGGAGCAGCAGGGCAAGCTGGATCCCAAACCCCTGGCATATATTCAGAGGAGGCAAGAAGAGCAAGTCTGAAACCCACAGGGCGAGGTAATGCCAAATTCAAGGTTTCTGCGTGGCTGGATTACATGCCAGATGTAAATATAATATTGTTTATGACAGTAATCATGTTCCTTGCGTCTATGGAAAGCCGGACAATCGCGCTTCGGTGCGGCAGAATTTGGGAAGTTTTTCGGCAGTATGGCGGAAGTGCAGAAGGAGGACACCAGACACTGCAGTAATGCAGTAGTGCGGTAGTTCATCACACGGTAATGCAGTAGTGCAATAGTTCGTCATGCAGTAATGCAGTAACACGGTAGTTTGTCACGCAGTATTGCAGTAGTTTGTCACACTGTAGTACCATAGTGCATCATGCCATAGTACCATAGTGCATCATGCCATAGTATCCTCATAGTGCATCATGCCATAGTATCCTCATAGTGCATCATGCCGAGGTATGGTTGCACTACGGAAGATCAAGCTGGAGGTTTTGGGCAGAGGGAACCTGTAGGTGACCCTCAGTAGGGTGATTATGTAAGTGGGCAAACACGTCCCAACAATGGCTGGCTGGTACTCCAACATTAATTCCCCCTCAAACTGCACAGGGGAAATCTAATCAAAACATAGTCCAAAAATAAAAAAGTGAAATATACTGTATGTATCATGTGTGACCAGATGTGGGCATGTGGTTTGAGTCTGGCCCTGCGACAATCATACTTTGGCACGATTTCCTGATTTAGTATGTCACATGGTACTCGTTGCCTGCACCTTGTCTTTGTTGATCATAGCATTCATGGGGCCTTCTGCACCGATAGTTTGTTACACGATATTGCGGTAGTGCGGCAGTGCTGTAGTTCGTCATGCCATAGTACTGTAGTGCATCATGCCATAGTGTGGTAGTTCATCATGCCTTAGTACAGCATCACTTTTGATTTCTCGGCATAAAAAAAAGGACATAGAGTGACAGTCAAACCCTAGCAAAGATGAGGGAGAGTGTGTAATCGGAACACAACTGTGAGCTGTGTGGGAAAATCATGGCAAAACGAAATATTTCGGGAGCCAGACAAGTGCAAGCACGAGCCCAAAGCACCTGATGGGGTTGTCAGTGCATCACAGCCAAGGTTGCAGTAAGACGTGACAAACCTGAAGAACCTAACAAGTATGGCCAGCACATAGCTGGCGAGGCTGCAGGAAGACAGTTCTGTCAACCAGCGACATTCCCCTCTGACAGGAAGCCTACCCATTATGGAAATGTGGCTGTCTGAGGCCAAGAGTGCACACAGACCCATAGGACACCCTCACTGAATCTTTGGAGCCCCTGATCGACTGCAAATGCAGGCAAGGGGGTTGTGGCAAGAGACGTTCAGTTCAGGACAATGGACAATGGAAGTGGCAAACAAGGCAATGGCAATGGTGCAGCAATGGCAGCATGAACTCGACATGAGCATTTCTGGCTGCAGAGAGTCAACACATGCATCAAGGCCAGACCCTGCATGGCAACTTACCTGTGTCATCCGGGCCATCCACCAGCTGCCAAAAGTGTTCCTACGAGGTCATTAGCCCCAAGCACCAATGCAGAACAATCAAAGACAAATCTAGGAATGTCAGTAGAATGCGTACCCAGGACATGATAATGTGATTCTACATGCTCGAGAGGGATTTGGAACTACTGGAAACCTTACCATCAAGTTCAAGATGCAGGGGGGTGCCTACGATGTGCAGTGCAGGCAACGAGTACCATGTGACATACTAAATCAGGAAATTGCACTGAAGTACGATGCCAGACTCAAACCATATGCCTGCATCTGGTCACACATGATACATATGGTATATTTCATTTTTTTAATTTCTGGACTATGTTTTGATTAGATTTCCCCTGTGCGGTTTGAGGGGGAATTAATGTTGGAGTACCAGCCAGCCATTGTTGGGACGTGTTTGCTCACTTACATAATCACCCTACTGAGGGTCACCTACAGGTTCCCTCTGCCCAAAACCTCCAGCTTGATCTTCCGTAGCGCAACCATACCTCGGCATGATGCACTATGGTACTACAGCGTGACAAACTACTGCAATACTGCATGACAAACTACCGTGTTACTGCATTACTGCGTGACAAACTATTGCACTACTGCATTACTGTGTGATGAACTACCGCACTACTGCATTACTGCAGTGTCTGGTGTCCTCCTTCTGCACTTCCGCCATACCACCGAAAAACTTCCCAAATTCTGCCATGCCAAAGCGCGATTGTCCAGCTTTCCATATGCATCATCGTCTGCACAAGGGCATACATGTTACGTCTAATGTAAGATGATTCGAACACAAACTGGACCTGAGATGTTTTTGCGTATCGTGTTCAATGGTGTGTTCGATAGAGGAGTTAGAAAGAGAGCTGGGCATGCATCGTGTCCACTGTTTGGGTAGGACACAATCGTCCATTGCAGCTAAATCGGTTTGACTACATAACTGGACTCTTGCAAGACAGGTGAACTCTGATGAAAATGAGTCATGTCCATGCTCAAATATGCAGAATGACCAACTCACCAACAGCAGTGAATCTGCTGATGTAGAGATACATCTGAGAAGGCACCAGGCTGCGATCCAACTCCACTGATGTGCAACATTCCTGCAATGTTTTGTAGGTGCTCCAGAATACCAGATAGTCTGAGGTGGGGTCCTCAGACATGAGTTTCAAATGCAACCTTCACTGCCCCAATTTTGTCTCACGATTGAGGTAACAATAGTATGGAAAGCAGGGGCCATGGGACGTGATTTTGTGTATTCAGCTACAACTTGCTAGTATGCCCGGATCCATGTCTCGTTGCATTGGACGCCTGCATAGAATTTCGATCGTTTGAGGGCTAAGCAGAATCCCAAAATGGATGAGCAATTCCAACCAGCATTTTCTGACTAGAAAAAGCTTGGCTGACTTCGTGCAGCAGGTATTGGGAAGTGCTGCTGGGGGTGGCAGTGACAACATTGCTTGGTTTGGATGGGCTTATACATACAAGTCACATGATCGTGAGCACTCTCACAAATTACCTTTCCCACTTCAAGCTTCATTTGTGTCGATGATGCTTGCCTTTGTTCATCATGTTGGTGGACATCTGTTGCCCATTGGAGTAGGAAAGACCTGCTCACTCCCCGAGACTGTCCTCATTGTCACAATGTATCTACAACATGTTCATCTGTCGCCATGTCTGCCCTGGCTGACTAAGCCCTCTCTGCGTCTGGGTGCTCCCCTGCCCCCTACTACATGTGGCCCCCTAAAAAAAGACCAGCGGCGTCCTCGTCACCATCTCCATCTGCCTGCTCATGCTCTCCCTTCTCGCTCCTCTTCTCCTCTCCTCTTCTGCTCTCTCTTCGTCTCTCGCCTTGCCTCTCTCACTTCTCACCTCGCCTCTCTCTTCATTATGGACTTTCATCATATACACCTCTTGTTCTTCATGTAGCTTTGTGCCTGGGCGCAGCTCGAATGCATGAAGCCGTCATGTGCCATACTCCCCAGGGAGGTGTACACCTTGTACTGTTTCCAGCTTGTATGCATTGTGTAGTCGTTCTACTACACGGTGTGGGACTGACCACTTTGGAATGAGTTTCCAATCTGTTTTGAATGTGTAGTCAGTATCGCTGCGATAGACCTGCACAAGTTGTCCTTTGTGAAAGACTACTTCTCCTGGGTGCCTCTTTCTGACTCCTCTGTCGAATGCACATTTGCGTTTGATTGCATGTTGTACTGCTGCATCATAGCCGTCTAGCCATTGCTGTTCTGCATAGGCCATGTGCACTGATGCTTGGACTATGCTGACCGGCATGCTGCTATCCTCCGGTCTCGTCCATTTCGTGTCTACTACGAGACCTAGTAAGAGCTCTTTAGGTGTGTGCTTGAGGGTGGGTAGTAGATGGTTGTTTAGCGCTCGTACAGCATCATCTAGATGGTCTGTCCATGTTCGTGGTAGGCTATCCTGGGTTGTCGGGTTATCATCGTCTTCCCTGACGTTCGGTGTGCAGAGCTGTTTGAGTACATGTAGCAGAAGCTTATTCGTGCCTTCTACTAGTCCATTAACCCATGGTGAGTATGCCGCTACTACGTGATGTTGACAAGACCACTTAGCGCAAAATTCTTTTACTGCATGGTTGTCGAAGTGCTTCCCGCCATCCATCATGAAGGTTTCTGGGGCCATGTATGAGTTGAATATTGTAGCTAGGCTGTTGGTCGTTGTTTTTGCGGTTCCCACCGTTTTGAACTTGGTGACCCACAGGTGCTGCGAGAATGTGTCCAGGAACAGTGTCAAGACCGGTTCTCTAAGTCCGGAGGTCGTATACAAGGTCCGGATAGAAACCTGGAGTCGGAGTTGCTCGGAGGTCAAGGGTAGGTATACCACTTGGTACACCAGTGCTTGCTCGAGTCCCGAGGTCAGAGAACGGAGTGGGGCTTAGAGTATCTGATTCGATATTCGAACTGAGGTCCTACCACGTATGTACAGAGGCTTATATACTACAGAGAACGTTCCGAGGCAATGTCCAGGTAACGAAACTCCGGAGGGCAGTACGGAACGTTGACAACGTTCCTACTGGCTGTACCGGAACATCGGACAATCCAAAAGTCCGAAGGTTAGGCTGAAAGTACCAAAAACAGTTAGACACATAGTGGCGGCAAGAAACTATTCTAAACACGGAACGGAACAGAGTAAACAGATCAAAACTGAAAATAGAAACGGAACGGAGTTCCACAGCGGAGTTCCGTTAGACTAGAACAAAGTTATAAACATCCGGACTACGGTCCGGAGTTTGTACGCGTGTCATGGATATGACAGTATCCCCCTCTTAGGGCCGAGCCCTCGAGGCGTTGGAGTGTTTTACACGTGCGTGTTTTTGGTTTTCGAAGTCCGCATTGTCGGAGTCTGAAAAATTTTCATAGAGGCAAAGTCTCAATGGAGTTTTGACAAGTCTCAACTTCCGTTACCCAATCATCATGTCTTCGTCATCGACAACCGTCCCTACCGCCAAACCAGCCGTCATGGACTGGTCTATCCTGACCATGGAGGAGTTAGAGGATAAGCCCGGGGACAGCGCTGCCACCAAGATGGCAAAGTTCGATGAACATCAGCGTCGACAACGTGCCAAGTTGCAGAAGGCGATAGAGGCCGAGGAAGAGGATCGTCGGGCAAAGGCTGCGGAGGCTGAGAGGATCCGGAAGCAAAGGGAGGCTGCAGAGAAGAAAGTGGCCGAGAAGAAGAAAATCCGAGAGTTGGAGGCCGAGCGCGAGAGGCTCGAAAAAGAGACACGAAAGACGCAGGGGGAAGGGTCGCCGGTGAGTGGTGATACCATCACTAACAGTTCTGTACTAACAAGTCCGGGACAACCTACAGCAGGTTGCAGCTGGGAGTAGCGCAGCGGGTGTCGGGTCCAAAGCATGCTCTGCATGCGTTAAGGCCGACAAGGAGTGCGTTCCAGGCACGGGACGTAGCAAGTCGTGTCTCTGGTGCCAGAAAAGCAAGGCGAAGTGTGACCTGACTGTCCGAGCACCAGAGTCCGAGAAGCGTACGGCGGTGACCACGTCCCCTCGAGGTGGAGAAAGGAGGAAACATCAGAAGAGGGTGACGCAATCCGGAGATGCTGGGGACGGTGATGACGAGGACATGGACGAGATGCCAGACGTAGAGATTGTCCCGAAGCCGCGGACCCTTCGGATGTTGCCTCCACGTCAAGACTCAGTGGCTGAGGTGTTGGACAGGCGACTCGGAGAGATCGTGCGAGCAATCGACAGGAACACGGCAGCCGTCAAGTCGTCCTCTACGGACGTGCGGGACTTAACTGGAGTCCTGGAAGAGTCTTTCGAGGTACTGAAGACCGCTACCACCACGCTGATCAATCGTGCCGCGAACGAGGATGACCTTTAGGACTTTTTTTACTTCATTTTAGCATATCATAGTTTTTTTTTTTTTTTTTTTGTGTTCTCTCCCCGGTCCGAAATAACCATCTGCTCCCTCCTTGTCTGAAGTTTTTGGGTGATGGGCCCATACTCGGAGAGTCTGAAAATTTAGACGTGACGTATGACGGAGTTTAGCGGACCGGGTTTGTCTGGGTAGGACTTGTGGAAGTCCGAGACCAGGTCAGGGGCGTTACCTAATTCGGTAGCTATGAGCCAGGACGTTTCTTCGTCTGTACCTTCATAGCCGGCCCACTTGACAAGATACTGTAGCAGACATCGTCTTCGGCGATCCAGTTTGGAGTCTAGGATCTTCTCTATTTCAAACTCTGGTTCTCCGTCGACTTCAATGGGTGGAGGTGGAGGTTGTACACGGTTTGGGATAATATTCGGAGTTGCGGGTTCTAGTTGAGAAACGTGGAATACGGGGTGTACGGACTTCATAGAGTCGGGTAGGCGAATAGTGAAGGATAGGGATCCAACACGGGCAATGATAGGGTACGGACCGATGTTCTTTTCTGCGAGTTTCTTCGAAGGCCTGGTCGACCTGAAATACTTGGCTTTGACATACACTAAATCTCCGATCTGAAAGTCCGGAGGTGGGGCTCGTTTGGCATCAGCTGGACCTTGGTACCTTTTCTGGGCTTCTGCCATTTCTTCTCGGAGATACGCGTGCAGAGACTCTAGGTCCACTGCGTAGTCTCTTGCCCGAGAAGACGTCAGATCTCGTTCTGGATGAACAGTGACGTTTGGGTGGTATCCCTTATTGGCGAAGAATGGTGAAACTCCGGTTGTAGCACTCGGAGAATTGTTGTAGGCAAACTCCGCGAGTGGCAACAACTCAGACCAATTGTCCTGTTGGTAGTTACAATAGACCCGTAGGTACTGTTCCAGGGTTTGGTTCATGCGTTCAGTTTGGCCATCGCCTTCAGGGTGATATCCGGAGGTGAAGTGGAGTTTCATATCGAGTGCCTTGCCTAGTGATCTGAAGAAGTGGGAGACGAACTCCGTACCTCGGTCGGAGGTTACATGAGAAGGAACTCCGTGCTTCGAGAAGACATGGAGTAGGAAGAGTTGGGCTAGTTGTGGGGATGTGACGGTGTCATCAGTGGGGATGAAGATTGCTTGTTTCGAGAGGCGATCTACTACAACCAATATGGCGGTGTGAGACCCGGAGTTTGGAAGCTGTTCGATAAAGTCCATGGAGATGGAGTTCCAAGGTCTCTCTGGAATCGGTAACTGCTTTAACATGCCATACGGTTTGTGTCTCGGAGTTTTGGCGCATGCACAGGCGGTGCAGGATTTGACATAATCTTTGATGAATGTCCGAACGCTTGGCCAGGTATACTCACGACGGACGAGCTCGAGGGTACGATTTTGTCCGAAGTGACCAGCTAGTGGATGGTCATGCTTGTACCGGAGTACTCGGAGTCGAAGGTTGTCAATGTCTGGAACAAAGATACGACCATCCAGACGTAACAGTCCGGTATCATCGACTTGCCAACGGGGGTTGGACGGGTCTGAGAGGTGAATCTGACTAAGGGGGTCCGATGGTAAGGTGGACTTTATATCGGCATGGAGTTGTTCAACGTCCATGATCATGCTGGCACGTAGTACCGGGGTTTCCAAATAGGTAGCCCGTAAGGAGTTCGACAGTTGTTCATTGGTGAAAACAGGGCGGAGATTCTGAGGGTTAGCTCGAGCGTAGTCCTTATCCCCCTCTTTGGGGTAGACGTCCCATCGTCGAGTCAAGGCGTCGGGCTTTGCTCCGAGCTTACCGGGACGGAAGCGGATAACCATATTGAACTGGGAAAGGTACTCGGACCAGCGCGCTTGACGCCTGGTGAGAACCTTAGAAGTCGAGAAATATTCAAGATTTTTGTGGTTGGTAACGACGTCTATAGCGTTTGCTGGGCCTTCGAGGTAATGGCGCCAAGTCCGGAAGGCTTCGAATATTGCTAGTAGCTCCTTGTCGTGTGTATCGTAATTCAACTCCGGAGCGGTTAAGGTCTGCGAATAAAAGGCCACTGGACGTATTTCACCGTCCGGGCATGTAACGGACAAAATACCTGCGATGGCATAGTCCGAGGCATCGGTCTCGACCGTGATTGGAAGACCGGGTTGGAAATGGGTGAGAATAGGAGCGGACGAAAAGGCTTTCTTGAGCTGGGTAAAGGACCGGCGACAGTCCTCGGAGAAACTCCAGGGTGTGTTTTTTCTGGTAAGACGCGTCAGAGGTACCACAATATTGGAGTAGTTGTATATGAATCGACGGTAGAAATTGGCAAAGCCGAGGAAGGATTGAACATCCTTTACCTTCCGGGGTTCAGGCCAGTCACGAATGGCCTTAACCTTGTCCTCGGACATTGTCAATCCATTGGGAGATAGGAAGAATCCGAGATACTCTACGGACTCTGAATGGAACTCGCATTTCTCCGGTTTGGCATACAAGCTGTGTTGCCGGAGTCTGCGAAGCACCTCACGTACATGTTTTGTGTGATTTTTGACATTGTCGGAGTATATGAGGATGTCGTCCAGGTAGACAACGACACACACATCCAATAGGTCCGCGAAAACGGAGTTGACAAAGCGTTGGAACGCTGCTGGGGCATTGGTAAGTCCGAACGGCATTACAAGCCATTCATAAGATCCATAACGAGTTCGGAAGGCCGTTTTCCATTCATCTCCGTCGGCGATGCGTACCAGATGATAGGCATGTCGGAGATCTATCTTAGTGTAGACTTTAGCACAGCTTGGAGAGTCGAGCAAGTCCGAGATGAGGGGAAGAGGGTAGCGATCCTTCTTCGTGATCTTATTTAGTCCCCTGAAGTCAACACAGAGTCGAAGGGATCCGTCCTTCTTTTTGACGAAAAGGACCGGAGCGGCATATGGAGAAGATGTCGGACGAATAAAGCCAGTTGTAAGGTTTTCATCGATGAAAGTCCGGAGAGCGGCAAGCTCAACCGGGGAGAGGGAGTAGAGGGTTCCCAGCGGCAGAGTAGTTCCTTCCTCCAACTCGATCTTGAGATCGAACTCCCGGTGAGGCGCAAGGGTTGAAGCCTTGGCCTTACTAAACACATCTGCGAAGTCGTGATAGTCCGGGGGTACCGATGATAAGTCCAGTGTATCCTGCACAGTGGCAGCCCGGAGTTTGGGATTGTCCTGAGGTCGGACTTGGAGGGAGAACTGAAGTGAGCCATCTAACTTACAAGCACGGATGTAAGCCGCTGCGTTGATAAGAGAGATGTTGGGTGCTCGGAAGCCGGGTGGATTGGAGGTGTCAACCGATGTGGGGAGAGTGGTGTTTGGAGAACCTTGCAAGGTGTCTCCGGAGTCCCTCGGAGTTAGCTCCGAGTCGGGGGGTGACGTCGGCGCTGGCATTCGAAATGTAAGGTTCTGGAATTTAATACTGCCCAATACCCAATCAATCGACGGATTGTAGCGGGTGAGCCAGTTATGTCCGAGAACAATCTTACACTCTGAATCCAACGGAGTTACATAGAAGGTCGTATAGGTGACATCTCCGGAAGGGAAACGGACAGAAAGGTTTGCGGCTTTATTGATGGATGTTGTTGTCACACCGTCGAACAAACGGAGGACGAGAGGTGGGACGGAGTACGTGGAAAGGTGATGAGCATTGGCAAAAACGGAGTCTACAAAACAGTGGGTTGAACCCGAGTCTATTAAGGCTGAAATTTCCGGAGTATCATAAGAGTCGAGAGTCACAGATGGTTTCAAGGAAATTGGATTCGAAAGAGCGGACGCGTTGAGGCGTGCCTCCACTGGTGCACAGTCGGTACCAACGCAACTCCCAGGCTGTGCGGAGTTCTGAGAGCTGCTCTCTATTTTTTTGCCTCAGCAGAGGCAGTCGGTTTGGGTTCTGACTCGGTTACCGTGGCTGCACGGCCCTTTGCTGCGCGTGAGGTGGATCTAGGGCACTCCTTGGCCTTGTGTCCGGCGTTTCCGCAGAACATACAGAGGTTCTGCTCGAAACGTCTCTTCCGTTCTGCTGGGGTCAACTTCCCATCTTTTCCGAGCTTGTTAGCGAGAGTGGAGGTTTGTCCGGAGTTCGACTGATTTGGTGGCTTGGGGGTAGATCCAGATGGAGCGGGGTTATTGGTACTGGCTGGGGCGTTCCCAGTACCGGACCTCTGTTTATCGCCTTTGCTATTGGAGTTAGACTTAATACCGGTGTTAGCACCGGAGTTCCCATTCGAGGATTTGGTCTGTCTCGCGACCTCATCCTTGCGTTCCCAATAGCGGGCATCGATTTCCTGAGATAGGGCACGTAACCCATTTAGGGTGTTTGGTTTCCCGACCCTACTAATCTCGTCTTTGATACGGTCCAGAAGTCCGGAGTAGAACAGATGACGCAGGGCGCCATCTCCGTAGCCTCGGACTTGAGAGGCTAAACGGTTGAAGTCAACCACATACCGGTTGACCCGATGGTTCTCTTTCATACGAAGGTGGTCGAGTTGATGTTCGGCGTCGGCGACGGGGTCATGGGGTCCGAAGGTGGTCTGGAGTTCCGCGACGAAGTCCAGCCAACTTTCCATCCAAAGCGGGCGGTCGGCCGGATCTCCGGTGTGAAGGAGGTCTGGTTCAAACCATTCAAGGGCCATGCCCTTCAGGTACGACTGAGCGAACGTAACCTTGTTTCTGTCTTGATGGAACGCCTTTGGACGATCCTGGAAACATAACTCGCACTGGACCAAGAAGGTCCGGAGTTTCCGGGGATCTGTTCCATCAAACGTGTCCGGTTCTCGGACCTTAGCTCTAGAAGAAGAGGTTTCTCCTGAGCTGCGGGCGGAGCGCGAGAGAAGATCAACTGCAACGGCTAGATTGTGCAAAACCGCCAGTTGGGGCTCCAGCTCATCTGGAGCATCCACGAATGGATTATCGTCTTCATCATCGGCATCATCATCTGGATTATCATCTCCAGGATCGTCTCCTCCTGGACCATCACCACCAGGTCCGTATCCTCTGGGAATGTCCGGAGTACGGCGGGAACCTGATGTGGACCGCCTGCCGGATGACCCAGCTCTTTGGGTAGGTGTGGGGGTTGGCTCCCCTCTAGCAGAGAAGCTACGGAACTGGCTGACGGATGGCGGAGGACGTCTATTGCTGGCTAACGCAATCCGAGCGTTTGATCGATGGAGGTCACTGACTGCAGCCTGCTCCGAGGCTTCTGCTGCCAGTGAACGAGTGCGAAGTCGAGTTGTCATAGTCATTGGAATATGGGTGGGTGAACTCGTGCAAGTTAGAGTTTGAATATACTGTCAAGACCGGTTCTCTAAGTCTGGAGGTCGTATACAAGGTCCGGATAGAAACCCGGAGTCAGAGTTGCTCGGAGGTCAAGGGTAGGTATACCACTTGGTACACCAGTGCTTGCTCGAGTCCCAAGGTCAGAGAACGGAGTGGGGCTTAGAGTATCTGATTCGATATTCGAACTGAGGTCCTACCACGTATGTACAGAGGCTTATATACTACAGAGAACGTTCCGAGGCAATGTCCGGGTAACGAAACTCCGGAGGGCAGTACGGAACGTTGACAACGTTCCTACTGGCTGTACCGGAACATCGGACAATCCAAAAGTCCGAAGGTTAGGCTGAAAGTACCAAAAACAGTTAGACACATAGTGGTGGCAAGAAACTATTCTAAACATGGAACGGAACGGAGTAAACAGATCAAAACTGAAAATAGAAACGGAACGGAGTTCCACAGCGGAGTTCCGTTAGACTAGAACAAAGTTATAAACATCCGGACTACGGTCCGGAGTTTGTACGCGTGTCATGGATATGACAAACAGCCCTAGCATGTGATAGCCACCTTTTCCTTGAGGCATGCTAAGATAGTCGCCAACTAGTAATTCGAACGGGTGCCTGTGTGTGACCGGTTCCAGGAGTGAGTGTACATGCGATGGTCCAAAATTTTTGCACTTAGCGCATTTTGTTATTGTGTTCATGATTGACACATCGAATTTTGGGGAGAAGTACTTGTCCATCAATGCCATTTTCAACACGTCACGTCCCCAGTGTCCTCCTGTACTATGTATTACGTAGGCTTGCTGTTCTGCTTCCTCTCGTGTTATACATTCCATTTGGCTTCTTGGTTGTATGCTTGTTCTCCTGTATATTCTCCACAGGCATCCGTCTTCGATGATGTACTGTGAAGCCCGATGCCTTGCTTTGCTATGGTCTCTCGGGTTTGCTGCTGTGTCCACATTGAGTATGGCATCGATGACTTCCAAGAACATGGGTTCGTTTATGAACCATTCTCATAGTTTTTGTTGTTGTTCATCTATCCGTTCAATCGCGAATACATCATTGACTATATTGGTTAGTGCTTTGGGTTCCGGGTTGACTGACCATTCCACCCCCTTGCCTTGAGTGTGGTCTATATTGTCCCATTGTTGGCTGAGTCCGTCTGCTACCACGTTCAACTTGCCCGGTATATGTCGTACTGCCACTATGTTGTGGGCCAGTATTCCGTCCCTCCAGCATGCATGCGCCGCTGTCATGTTGTCATTAGTTAGTACGTCCTTGAGTGCCTGGCAGTCTGTTTCAATTTCCACCGGGTACCCCCATATAATGTCTGTGAAATGGTCGAGGCCATACTTGAGAGCCACAAACTCCAGTAAGAATGGTTTGTATTTGCATTCGGCTTCCGAAGTTCACTTTGAGGCGAATGCTATTGGGACCTTCTTGCTGACCACCTTTCTGCTTGGTGTTTGCATCTGTACTCTTTGCGTTAGTACAGCTCCCAATCCTTCCTGGCACCCATCTGTGGTGACTGTGAATGGAGTTCCATCGTACTTCGGTGCATGCAGTGTTGGTTTGCTAGTCAATGCTGTCTTGAGCTGCATGAATGCCCATGTATGTTCCATGGTCCATTTATCTGCTAACTTATGGTTGGTCATTGTATGCCGGTATGTTGTCTTGGTTGCCAGGTGTGGGACTTCGACCTGTTTGATTAAGTTGCGAAGCAGTCCTTCTATTTTCGCGTAGCCCTTGATTAGGTCCCTGAAGTGACCTGTTAGTCCTAAGAAGGAGCATAAATTCAGTGCATCTTCTGGCTGCTTCCAGTTGATGATGGCGGACAACTTAGCTAAGTCTGGTTGTACACCTTTTCTGCTTACTGCAGCTCTGGCGAACGTTGTTTCCATCATGAATAGCCTGCACTTCGATGGTGATATTGATAGGTCATGTTCACAGAAGTGTTGGAACACTTTTCTTAGCGTTGTTAGCATGCCTTTGAATGCATTGTCTCCACATCCACTGTTGTCCACAAACAACTCTATCGTATTGTCCGCCAGTAGGTCATGGAGCTTTTCCATTACCACTGCTGAGAAGGTTGTCAGTGCTCCTGTCAGACCCATTGGCATTCTCTTGTACCAAAAATACCCTCTGCCTTCCACAAAGAAGGTTAGGTATGGCTTCCATTCATCTGGTACCATAATCGTGTAGAACCCTGATGCAAAATTGAATATGGAGACGTACTTGTACCCACTTAATCGCTGTTGCTTTGCCCATATGTCCCCTTGATGTAGTGGTGGTATTTGCATGACTTTGTTGAGCTCACCAAAGTTTTGTGTTACCCTCCACTTTATTTCCTTGGGGTCTATACGTGTTCTTGATGGTTCTTCAGGCATACTTGCATTTGGAAATGGCAGTTCAATTCCAGCTTTCTCGCATTGCTCATTTAGCATGCATTGTAGGTCTTCCAGTGTTAGGTTGACCTTGTCATTGTGCGTTTTCTGCGTGAGTACTGTGGGTGCGACATGTTTGATGCAGGCCACATCTGCTGGCTCTATCATGTCAGTGTCTATCATTTGTTGAACCCACTTGTGCATGAACATTTTTTGCAGTGGTGATAATGACTGTTGGCGTATTGTCGTGGTAAATGACATGTTCGCCGGCACGTTGAGGTTGATTGTTGCTCCTGGTACTGGTACTACCTCTTTGATTGAGCATGCAAACACGTCTGCATATTCTGCTATGAAGGTCTTGACTTGTTCCATTTCTGCTGGAGTAAGGTCACGTCTGATTGTCACTGTATTGAGTATATACTCGACTCGCCGGGGATTAAACAGTGCTGTTTGTCTTGTGAACACCTCCTCCGTTGGCTGCATGATTGAGTATGTCTCTGTACCTGTGCTTGTGGGTGCTTCGTCTTTTGTTTCATTTCCTCGTCTTAGTCATTGTTTGATGTCTAGGATTCGGTGCCAACTTCCCATAATCTGTTCGTGCCTCAGGTCGTAGTACTTGTTGCATAGTACTGCTACATTATCTCCATCTGTTACTGTTAGTTGGTCAATACTGTAGTCATGTTTTGCCTTCAGCGCTTGCAGCAGTGGTTTTCCAGCTAGAAATGCCCATCCTCTGCTGCTGTTGAAAACGATGAACGTTGTTTGCACTTCTGCTGTTCTGACTTGTACTGTCCCTGCCCATTGGGCCATTGTTGGAACTATAGTGCCATTAGCCATTCTTAGTACTTGGGAGCTGTGTGTCCACCCCCTTAGTCTATGTTTGACCACATCGAAGACCGTTGTGCACATAGCATTTATCATTGCCCCATCGTCGAAAAGGGCTCATAGTCCTACCAATTCTCCGCTATCGCTCTTCACTGTGACTCCATGTATGAATGGGATGGATTTGTTCTCAAGGTTCATCACATCGCCTGTTTGCGATAGCATGGTGTACATATCGAATGTGTTGTTGTTTTTGCCGTTTGATACATGTATGTTTATATGCGACACTCGAGATACGTTTGGCAGTCCATGGGTCGTTGTTCCGTCCACTACAACGACCCGTTCCCATTTTCCTGCTCCTCCACACTGATCAGTCTGACGTCTGCTGCCGTGGCCCTGTTGTACGATCCTAGTGCTCTACCACACATGGCTCTCCATGCTGTTTCTCATGAATCCAGTTGCATCTGATCTCCCACTGGTACTGGGCAGTCACGGCTTGTGTGCCCGTGTGTTCCACATCAGTAGCACTCTCCTGAGCAGATAACTGCCATTCCCGGCCTGAGTGGGAATGGCATATTTTCTGATACCCGTGAGTTTTCACCATGTGTTCTCGCCCACTGTGCCACCTGTGCCTGGTATGCTCTCCATCCATTTGCATCTTCCGAATGATGTGGTAGTGCATTTGGATTGTTGCAGATTGTTTCTTTCTGGGTGTCTGTGAGTGGACCCATAGTGGTTGGTGGGCGTCTGGATTGTTGGACTGCGAACCGTGTGTTCGTACTGGTTGGGGGCTGCACTGGCATCCGTGTCTGTTGAGACTGTGCTTGCACTGTGAGTCTTTGAAGGTGCATTGTGATGTCTGCGATGGACGTTTTTTGTTGTTGAAGGATTCAATTCTCTCTCTCTGTCTCCTCCTTTCTTCGCTCATCTGCATCCTCTTTCTCCCTCTGAACGTCCTCTATGTCCAGATTCTTCACTGCCTTCGTGAGATCTTTGAACGTTGTGTACTTCTGCATCGTCAACTTTCATATGATCTTCGGCAGGTTTTTGTGGACTATCCTGACTAGGCCCACGTTGCTCTCCACACCTGCTGCTTTTGCAAGTCGCAGGGCTTCCCTCACCCATATGATGTGCGTCCATGCCTTTGCCCCATTCATTTCCTTTGTCATTCCCACCTCATCATCTTCGAACTTTAACGCCAGTAGCTCCTCCTGATATTTCTCCAGAGTTTTCTCCACCCATGGTAGAGGCTCCCATCACTGGTTGAATGCCTTGCTGAGCTCTGCCCATGACAACAGCTGCAATCCAGTTAGTCCATCATACCACACCTGTGCTTCTGACCGTGGTGATATGTAGTCCTGCAATGCCTCTATTTTGTCCCCTTCGTCTGCCACGCCTGCTAGTCTCATGATGTGGTTGAACGTGCATAAGAACATTTGTGGGTCCTGCACCTCATCTTCATCCCCCTTGAATGGTTTTAATGCCTCCATCACTGCTGCTCATGCTGCGTGGGATTGTGGTCCGTTCCATACAGTTGTTTGTGCTGGTGCAGCTGCGGGTGGGGTTACCATTGTGAGTGGTGGGGCTGATGTACTGAATGAGCCTGGAAAGAGTCGCTGCAATGTGGTTATCATTGGGTTATACATTGCTGGTGGTCTACGTGTCCCAAACCATATGTTGTTGTATGAGTCGGGACTTTGGGTTCTGGATGGGGGGTTTGCTCTTATGGATGTGTAGTCTGGTGGTGAGCCTGGTTCCAACTCCCTGTCTGGAGCTAGTCTGAGATCGCTGTCAGTGAACGGTGTGCTTAATGGTGATGGGGTTTGCGACATTGCTGTTAAGACCGGTTCTCTAAGTCCGGAGGCCATATACAAGGTCCAGATAGAAATCCGGGGGTCGGAGTGGAACAGAGGTCGAGGGAAGGTATACCACTTGGTATGCCCAATGCTTGCTCGAGTTCCAAGGTCAGAGAACAAAGGAGGCTTAGAGTATCTGATTCGATATTCGAACTGAGGTGCTACGACATATGTACAAAGGGTTTTATACCATAGAGAACGTTCCGAGGCAATGTCTGGGTACCGAAACCCTGGAGGGCTGTACGGAACGTTGACAACGTTCCTACAGGCTGTACTGGAGTATCGGTCAATCCGAAAGTCCGAAGGTTAGACTACAAGTACCAAAAGAGTTAGACATACTGCGGCAGAAGGAAACTATTCTGAATATGGAATGGGACGGAGTAACAGATCAAAACTATAAACAAACACGGAGCGGAGTTCCACAGCGGACTCCCAAGAGTCTGGACTGAGCCAGAAGTCCTCGGACTAAGGCCTGGACTATACACATGTGTCATGGATGTGACAGTATCCCCCTCTTAGGGCCGAGCCCTCGAGGCGTTGGAGTGTCTACGTGTGTGTGTTGATTTTCGAAGTCCGCATTGTTGGAGCCTGAAAAATTTTCATAGCACCAAGACTCAACGGAGTTCTTACAAGTCTCAACCCCTGTTGTCAAAACATCATGTCTTCATCATCAACAGCCATGCCTATCACCAAACCAGCCACCGCAGACTGGTCCTCCCTGACCACGGAGGAGTTAGAAGACAAGCCCAGGGACAGTGTGGCCACCAAGTTGGCCAAGTATGACGAGTGTCAGCAATGCAAGCATGCCGCGCTGCAGGAGGCATTAGAGGCCGAAGAAGAGGAGCAGAAGGCTCAGGAAGCAGCAGCTGAATGAGCCTGGAAGGCAAGGGTGATCGCAGAGGCGAAGGCTGCTGAGGCAAAGAGGGCTCGGGAGTTAGAGGCCGAGCAGGAGAGACTCGAGAGTGAGATGCAGAAGGTACAGGGAGTGGGGTCGTCGGTGAGTGATGAGGCCATCGCTCGCTGTTCTGTACTGAAAAGTCTGGAATAACCTGTAGCAGACTGTGGCTGGGAGCAGCTCGGTGGGCGACAAGCCAAAGGCTTGTTCTGCCTGCGTTAAGGCCGGCAAAGAGTGCGTTCCAGGGACAGGTCGAAGCAAGTCCTGCCTTTGGTGTCAGAAAAGTAAGGCCAAATGTGACCTGATCATCCAAGCAGCAGAGTCCGAGAAACGCATAGCAGTGGTGACGTCCCCCCTGTCCGAATATAAATTTTCTTTTCTTCAAAGTTCTGAGTGATGGAGTCTGTGCTCAGAGAGTTTTGAAAACTCATAGGTGATGTATGATGGAGTTTAATGGACCGGGTTTGTCCGGATATGCTTGGTGAAAGTCCGAGACTAGGTCAGGGGTGTTTCCTAGTTCGGTAGCTATGAGCCAGGACGTTTCCTCGTCTGTACCTTCATAGCTGGCCCACTTGACCAAGTACTGCAATGGACATCGTCTCTGGCGATCCAGTTTAGAGTCCAAGATTCTTTCTATCTCAAACTCTGGTTCTCTGTCGACTTCAACGGGTGGTGGTGGAGGTTGGACACGGTTAGGGATGACATTTGGAGTTGCGGGTTCTAACCGAGAGACGTGGAACATGTGGTGTATGGACTTCATAGAGTCAGGTAGTCGGATAGTGAAGGATAGTGATCCAACACGGGCGATGATAGGGTATGGACCGAGATTCTTTTCTGTGAGTTTCTTCGAAGGCCTGGTCGACCTGAAATACTTGGCTTTGACATACACTAAATCTCCGATCTGAAAGTCTGGAGGTGGGGCTCGTTTGGCATCAGCTGGACCTTGGTACCTTTTCTGGGCTTCTGCCATTTCTTCTCGGAGATATGCGTGCAGAGACTCTAGGTCCACTGCATAGTCTCTTGCCCGAGAAGACGTCAAATCTCTTTCCAGATGAACAGTGACACTTGGGTGATAACCCTTATTGGCGAAGAATGGCAACACTCCAGTAGTGGCACTCAGAGCGTTGTTGTAAGCAAACTCCACGAGTGGCAGCAACTCGGACCAATTGTCCTGTTGGTAGTTGCAGTAGACTCGGAGGTACTGCTCCAATGTCTGGTTCGTGCGTTCAGTTTGGCTGTCGCCTTCAGGGTGGTATCCAGAAGTGAAATGGAGTTTCATGTCGAGAGCCTTGCCCAGTGACTGGAAGAAGTGGGACACAAACTCCATACCTTGGTTGGAGGTTACATGGGAAGGGACTCCGTGTTTGGAAAACACATGGAGTAGGAAGAGTTGGGTGAGTTGTGGAGAGGTGACAGTGTCATTTGTAGGGATGAATACTGCTTGTTTCGAGAGGCGATCTACAACAACCAATATGGCGGTGTGAGACCCGGAGTTTGGGAGCTGTTCGATAAAGTCCATGGAGATGGAGTTCCAGGGTCTCTCTGGAATCAGTAATTGCTTCAACATGCCATATGGTTTGTGTCTCGGGGTTTTGGCATTGTAGGGAGGGAAGTCTCCCTACTAGGTATTTTATTTTATTTCACTGTTTTTACTTTACAGATCTGCTCTGTTCTTATTTCCTTATCTTTTTACTTAGTGTTTGGACGCATTGTTGGCTTATGTAAGCCAACAACTACTTACAGTACACTGTACTTACTTAGAAAATAACAGCCGCATCACTAGAGACGAGAAGCCGGAAATAAAGATGCAGAACCTCGGGAGAATATTTCTCCAAGATCGGACGCTCATTAGACGAATTTCAGCACTCTTTTGGACTTTTAGGGCGTGTTTTCATTGTTTTCACCACTCTTTGACACTCTACCAGGCATCTCTAGCCTCCTGGGTCGAACTAGGACCCCTCTTCCAACAGGAGCCTCTTTTAGTCTCCTCCCACTGTCCTTTACCATCAAACTTTACATCTGGAGCCCACCGTGAGGGGGCTGTTTTGCTTGGTAACCCCACTGCTCCCCCTACCTCCGAGCTTGTACACGCGATATCTCGAGACCCGACGCGCCGGACCTCTCGCTTTTCCCGATCCTCATTCTACTCGACGAGACCTTTCGAACGAGGTCTTTTTCGTTGTGTCCGCTTCAGCGGTTCTGGAGATATTCCAGTTTTTGTGGAGAAAGGCTTTGTAGGACAGATTTTGGCATAACTCGGGATTCGGTGTGCCAATCCTCTCGTTTCTTTGATCTCCCAGCGCCTCTAGACGCCCTCTACGACGTCCCGGAGTTTGGTAGCCCTCCGCCCAGCAGTTCCTTGCCAACGTGCTGCTGTCCTCCCACCCTTCGAGCTGCACACGCGTTTTCTCGTGACCCGACGCGCCGGACCTCTCGTTTTTCGGGATCCTAGTAGTACTCAACCAGACCTTTCGAACGGTGCCCTTTTTGTCGCATTTGCGTCAGTACTTCCAGAGATATCACGCTTTTTGTGCGAAAAGGCATTCTCAGACCATTCCGTGAATATCTCAGGATTGGGTGCGCGGTTTTTCGTATTTCCTCGTTCTCCCAACTCCTCTAGGTCCCTGCTACCACCTCCCAAGGTTTTGTAGCGTCGCGCCCAGCAGTTCTTCCCCAGCGCATTGCCGTCCTCCTCCCCTGCCACAGCCTAGCTCTCTGGCACTCTCCCTCGCGTTTTAGCTCCCTCTCGAGTTGTAGGGAACTTCTCCCCACCATCTTAGAGTCAGTAGGAAGCCCCTTTGAGACCCCATCAGCTGCTTTGAGACCACAGATGCTTTGACGCTCTCAGACGCATCCCAGCCCCTTCGAGACACGTTCGTGACGTAGACGCTTCGTTTAGATGCACCCACTCTGTTCGTAACGTATTCCAGACGTATACCATTGTTTCTTGTGCGTTTTGCAGTTGAGCGAGGCTGCATATCTGAGAGTCAAGCCTCGAGTCGCACGCGGTGACTAAATTCAGTTTTTTGGTGGTCGAAACAACTTCGTGACGTGTAAACAAGTCCCCTACACCCTCCCTGCTCGTTTTGTGTACAAGAACTCTCCCCCACCTTCCCCCATAGACATTCGAGGTCGCATCGAGACGACCCCACCCCCTTCGTTTATCTCTCGAGACTAACTGCAGACACTCGAGGCTCGTGTCTACCCTCGTAACCATTGTTGATTATCAACTACAACGTGATATATATTCACTTGAGCCTCATATATACTATTCGTGATGGAAGAGGCACGCAGACCAGCTCGAGCCCCACTGGTGTCGCACCCAGAGTTCTCGGGGCAGGCGCAGGACCTGCCAACTTACCTTGAGGAGGTCGCGGAGCATGGTAAGGCCCAGGGGGCAACAGATACTTTGTCACTCATCCAGTTTGCTATCAACGGAGCACCACCCCACATGGGAAGGCTCTGGAGCCACCTTGTGGCCAGTGCACCAATTCTCGAGCGATGGGAGAATTTCAAGGCCCTCATAACTCTCCAGTACCCTGAGATCAAGCCGGTCGAGGACGTTCTCGAGTGCTTCGAGGAGTTCTATGCTTTCCTCGAGGGGACTCATCACAGCAAGCTAAGCTCAGTCCCAGCCCTAGGGGACTACCTTCGTCGTTTCCAGCTTTTGTTCTTGGCCCTGGTGAGTCGGAATGTTGTGGAGTTGAGCCATCAAGCCCCGCTGTTCCTTCGAGGGCTCCCACCACTGGTCGAGTCTGAGGTCTCGAAGAGGCTCACATCGAGGTACTCCTTGTTTAGGTCGGGCTACCTATGGCCCATCGAGGTTGTTGTTCGTGTTACAAAGGAGGTTATTGAGGATGGGGTAGGCTGCTCTGCCCCTTGTCTAGCTTTGAAGAAACCCTTGTCAGCCCTTGAGTCTCTCGAGGAACCCTCTTGGTACTCGCGCTTGCCCTCGTTCAGTCACCACTCAGATACCCCTGTGGAGTACTCTCGGTCTCATTCTAGAAGATGCTCCCAGGGAGAGGTGCACTCGAGCACAAAGCTTCCCCCTTGTTCCCCCTTCGAGGCATCCCCTCGAACTTCAAAGAACTCCCCTCCCTCCCCCAAGCTCGCCTTGAGCAGCTCGTCTCCTGGCCGAGTCACTTATGCAGGCTCGTGGCGCACTGTGGCTCAGCCATGGCAGTGTGTCCCAGATAAGCAAGCTGGTGACTTAGCCTTGAACTTGCTTCGTAGCTCGAGAGAAGATCAATGGTTGCATGCACACTCACCTTGTGACCCTCGTCTCGAAAATGCTTCGAGGACCCCTTCGAAGCTACCCTCGGATCTCAAGCCACCCCACCAAGCCTCGTTCCTCCTTCGAGAGGCTGTGATTTCGACCAAGAAGCCTTCCCCTACCGCTTTCGAGTCATGTTTGAGAGTGTCAAGTGGAGTTTCACCCCTTCGAGAGTGTGTGGGTTTGAGCGTGCCCTCCCTGGCCCCTTGAGAGTTTAGTTTCTGTTTCTTCTGTGGTCAAGAAGGACACATTTGAGCTCAGTGCAAGGTCTGTGCTTCGTACTTAGCCACAGGCAGGTGTAGGGTACTTCGAGGTCACATTGTACTGCCCACAGGTGAGGAAATCCCTCGTGAGGCGCTTGGGCACACCCTTCAGGCTCGATTGGATTTCTGGGCACTTGCTCGTGGCCCAGGAGGTCTAGCTACTCAGTTACTGTCTCCCCCTTCGAGCTCTGAGTCAGCCCTGCCCCTCGCCTGCTCTCGATTTGATCCTGAGACTACCCTGGAGCGCCCTTCGAGTTCGAGGGTCCCTGTGTCCCCCTCGAGGGCAACCCAGTCACCTTTGAGCACCTCCCAAACCCTCGATAGGCCGCTTCGAGGCTTCGAGCCAGGCCTTAGTCGAATCCCGAGGCTCGTCATAGCCTCTCAAGGACTCATTTCCCCCTCTCGAGCCCCTCCTGCCCCTCCGAGCCCAGTCCCGCCCCTGAGTCAAATCCCAAGGCTCATCAGAGCCTCTTGAAGGTGTGTTTCCCCCTCACACAGCTCTCCATCCCCCTCGAGTTGCCTTTCAAGGCCTGTCCAGGCTCGAGGCCAGTCTCACCTTCGAAGCTGCTCTCTCAAACCCCCTCGTTTCCCCTCGATGCCACTCTGGCACCCTCTCCTGTGGGTGTTGGGACCTCTTTTCATTGGTATTTTGTTTATTTTATGGTCTCTTTCATTGTCGAGTTCGTGTTTTTTTGAGTTTTGATTTAGAGTTTTTGTTTCGAGGAGGATAGCCCTCGTCTCGCTATATGATACAGCTCGGTATGTGATGACTGGGGACAGTCACTATTTAAAGCCACCCTCGGATGTAGGGAGGGAAGTCTCCCTAGTAGGTATTTTATTTTATTTCACTGTTTTTACTTTACAGATCTGCTCTGTTCTTATTTCCTTATCTTTTTACTTAGTGTTTGGACGCATTGTTGGCTTATGTAAGCCAACAACTACTAACAGTACACTGTACTTACTTAGAAAATAACAGCCGCATCACTAGAGATGAGAAGCCAGAAATAAAGATGCAGAACCTCGGGAGAATATTTCTCCAAGATCGGACACTCATTAGACAAATTTCAGCACTCTTTTGGACTTTTAGGGCGCATTTTCATTGTTTTCACCACTCTTTGACACTCTACCAGGCATCTCTAGCCTCCTGGGTCGAACTAGGACCCCTCTTCCAACAGGAGCCTCTTTTAGTCTCCTCCCACTGTCCTTTACCATCAATCTTTACAGCGTGTGCACAGGCGGTGCAAGATTTGACGTAGTCTTTGATGAAGGTTCGGACACTTGGCCATGTATATTCACGACGGATGAGCTCGAGTGTATGATTTTGTCCGAAGTGGCCTGAAAGGGGATGATCGTGCTTGTAACAGAGTACGTGGAGGTGAAGGTCATCAACCTCCAGTACATAGATATGACCATCTAGACGTAGTAGTCTGGTACTGTCTAGTTTCCAACGAGGGTTTGATAAGTCGGAGAGATGAATTTGGCTGAGGGGGTCCGATGGTAAGGCGGACTTTATATCGGCATGGAGTTGTTCAATGTCCATAATCATACTAGCACGGAGGACCGGGGTTTCCAAGTAGGTAGCCCGTAGGGAGTTTGACAGTTGTTCGTTGGTGAAAATGGGACGGAGATTCTGCGGGTTAGCTCAAGCATAGTCCTTATCCCCCTCTTTGGGGTAGATGTCCCATCGTCTAGTCAAGGCATCGGGCTTTGCTCCGAGCTTACCAGGGCGGAAGCGGATAATCATATTGAATTGTGAAAGGTACTCGGACCAGCGCGCTTGACACCTGGTGAGAACCTTAGAAGTTGAGAAATACTCGAGATTTTTGTGGTCGGTAACGATGTCTATAGGGTTTGCTGGGCCTTCGAGGTAATGGCGCCAAGTCCGGAAGGCTTCGAATATTGCTAGTAGCTCCTTGTCGTGTGTATCGTAATTCAACTCCGGAGTGGTTAAGGTCTGCGAATAAAAGGCCACTGGACGTATTTCACTATCCGGGCATGTAATGGACAAAATACCTGTGATGGCATAGTCCAAGGCATCGGTCTTGACCGTGATGGGAAGTCCGGGTTGGAAATGAGTTAAGATAGGAGCAGACGAAAAGGCTTCCTTGAGGAGGTTAAAGGGCTGGTGACACTCCTCGGAGAAACTCCAGAGGGTGTTCTTTCTGGTAAGGTGTGTCAAGGGCACCACAATATCGGAGTAGTTATAGATGAATCGATGGTAGAAATTGGCGAAGCCAAGGAAGGACTGGATATCTTTCACCTTTCGGGGTTCAGGCCAGTCATGGATGGCTTTAACCTTGTCCTCGGACATTGTCAACCCGTCGGGAGATAGGAAGAATCCGAGATATTCCACAGACTCTGAGTGAAACTCGCATTTCTCCGGTTTGGCATACAGGCTGTGTTGCCAGAGTCTGCAAAGTACCTCGCAAACATGTTTCTTGTGATTTTCGATACTATCGGAGTAAATTAGAATGTCGTCTAGGTAGACAACGACGCAAACATCCAAGAGGTCCACAAAGATGGAGTTGACGAAGCGTTGAAACGCTGCAGGGGCATTGGTAAGTCCGAACAGCATCACGAGCCATTCATAAGATCTGTAGCGAGTCCGGAAGGCCGTTTTCCACTCATCTCCATCGGCGATGCATACCAGATGATAGGCATGTCGGAGATCTATCTTAGTGTAGACTTTGGCTCGACTAGGTGAATCGAGTAAGTCCGAGATGAGAGGGAGAGGGTAGCGATCCTTTTTCGTGATCTTGTTGAGGCCCCTGAAGTCAACACACAGGCGAAGAGAGCCATCCTTCTTTTTGATGAAAAGGACAGGGGCGGCATATGGAGAGGATGTCGGGCAGATAAAACCAGTAGCGAGGTTCTCATCGATAAAAGTCTGGAGAGCAGTAAGCTCAACCGGGGAGAGGGAGTACAGGGTTCCCAGTGGTGGGGTAGTTCCTTCCTCCAATTCGATTTTGAGATCGAACTCTCGGTGGGGCACAAGCATGGAAGCTTTTGCTTTACTAAACACGTCAGCGAAGTCGTGATAGTCCGAGGGTACTGATGATAAGTCCGGTGCATCCTGCACGGTGGCAGCCCGGAGTTTGGCGTTATCTTGGGGTCGAACTTGGAGGGAGAACTGGAGTGAGCCATCTAACTTACAAGCGTGCAGGAAAGCTGCAGCGTTGATCAGAGAGATGTTGGGTGCTCAGAGGCCGGGCAGAGAAGAGGTGTCAACCATGGGTGGAGAGGTGGAGTTTGGAGAACCGTGGAGGGTATCTCCAGAGTCTCCCGGGGATAGTTCCGAGGCAGAGGGTGACATCGGTGCTAGCAAACGAGATGCAAGGGTCTGGAATTTAATACTGCCCAATACCCAATCAATCAACGGATTGAAGCGGGTGAGCCAGTTATGTCCGAGAACGATCTTACATTCTGAATCCAGTGGAGTTACATAGAAGGTCATATCGGTGACATCTCCAGATGGGAAACGGATGGAAAGGTTAGCGGCCTTATCGATGGATGTCGTTGTCACACCGTCGAACAAATGGAGGACGAGAGACAGAACGGAATATGTGGAAAGGTGGTGCATACTGGCAAAAACGGAATCTACAAAGCAGTGGGTTGAACCTGAGTCTATTAAGGCTGAAATTTCCGGAATATCATAAGAGTCGAGAGTCACAGAAGGCCTCAATGAAATTGGATTCGAAAGAGTGGACACGTTGAGGCGTGCCTCCACAGGTGCACAGCCAGTATCAATGCAACTCCCAGGCTGTGCGGAGTTCTGAGAGCTGCTCTCTATTTTTTTGCCTCAGTGGAGGCAGTCAGTTTGGGTTCTGACTCAGTTGCCATGGCTGCACAGGCTTTGGCTGTGCGAGAGGTGGACCTGGGGCACTCCTTGACTTTATGTCTGGTGTTTCTGCAGAACATGCAAAGGTTCTGCTCGAAGTGTCTCTTCCATTCTGCTGGAGTTAGCTTTCCATCTTTTCCAAGCTTGTTGGCGAGAGTGGAGGTTTGTCCGGAGTTCGTCTGATTGTTAGCAGGTTTTGGAGTGGAGCTGGATGTGGCTGGGATACTCGTCGTGGAGGACTGGGTTCCATTACTGGACTTCTGCTTATCCCCTTTGTTACTGGGGTTAGACTTGCTACCGGTACTGGTTCCGGAGTTTCCTCCCGAAGACTTGGTCTGACGAGCGACCTCATCCTTACATTCCCAGTAGTGTGCATCGATTTCCTGTGTTAATGTACGCAAGCCATTCAGCGTGGTCGGTTTTCTGACCCTACTGAGTTCGTCTTTAATGCGGTCCGGAAGTCATAGATGACGCAAGGCACCATCTCCATAGCCTTGGATCTGAGAGGCTAAACGGTTAAAGTCAACCACATAGCAGTTGACGCGATGGTTCTCCTTCATACGAAGATGATCGAGTTGGTGCTCAGCATCGGCGACGGGGTCATGTGGTCTGAAGGTGGTCTGAAGTTCTGCCACGAAGTCCAGCCAACTGTCCATCCACAAGGGACGGTCTGCTGGATCTCCGGTGTTAAGAAGGTCTGGTTCGAACCACTCAAGGGCCATGCCCTTCAGGTATGACTGGGTGAACGTAACCTTATTCTTATCTTGGCAGAAGGCCTTTGGGCGATCCTGGAAACATAACTCACACTGGACCAAGAAGGTCTGGAGCTTCTTCGGATCTGTTCCATCGAAAGTGTCCGGGTCTCAGACTTTGGCCCTAGAAGAAGACGGCTCTCCTGAGCTGCGGGCGGAGCGTGAGAGACGATCAACTGCAATGGCTAGATTGTGCAAAACCACCAGTTGGGGCTCCAGTTCATCTGGAGTGTCTACAAATGGATTATTGTCCTCGTCTTCATCGCCATCATCATCATCTGGGTTATCATCACCAGGATCGTCACCTCCTGGGCCATCACCACCAGGCTTGTATCCTCCGGCGAACTCCAGAGTATGACGAGGCACTGATGCTGATCATCTGCTGGATGGACCAGCTCTTTGGATAGGCATAGGGGTTGCATCCCCTCTAGCAGAGAAGCTATGGAATTGGCTAACCGATGGCAGAGCACGCCTTTTACTGGCCAATGCGATCTGAGCGTTTGATCAGTGAATATCGGTGACAGCTGCTCGCTCTGTGGCTTCTGCCACCACCAAACGAGCGCGAAGTCGAGTAGTCATAGTCATTGGGGGTGTGGGTGGGTGAACTCATGCAAGCGTGAGTTCGAATATACTGTTAAGACCGGTTCTCTAAGTCCGGAGGCCGTATACAAGGTCCGGATAGAAATCTGGGGGTCGGAGTGGAACAGAGGTCGAGGGAAGGTATACCACTTGGTATGCCCAATGCTTGCTCGAGTTCCAAGGTCGGAGAACAAAGGAGGCTTAGAGTATCTGATTCGATATTCAAACTGAGGTGCTACGACATATGTACAAAGGGTTTTATACCATAGAGAACGTTCCGAGGCAATGTCCGGGTACTGAAACTCCGGAGGGCTGTACGGAACGTTGACAACGTTCCTACAGGCTGTACTGGAGTATCGGTCAATCTGAAAGTCCAAAGGTTAGACATACTGCGGCAGAAGGAAACTATTCTAAATATGGAATGGGACGGAGTAACAGATCAAAACTATAAACAAACATGGAGCGGAGTTCCACAGCGGACTCCCGAGAGTCTGGACTGAGCCAGAAGTCCTCGGACTAAGGCCCAGACTATACACATGTGTCACGGATGTGACAATTGCTGTGGATGTTACATGTACGAAGCATCCCCACTCGTCTCTAGGCTGCTCTCGTCTGGACGACAGGTTGGTCAATAGTCTGTTTGAATGCCACCTGTACATTGTCTGGCAGGTTGCTTCAGCAGTTCTCGTTGCTTCTGTATCAGGGCGGTGCATGTTTGGTGTCTGTGGGGGCGTTTGGCATTATATCGGTGTTGTGCAGCTTCTGTGCTTCTTTCCAGTGTTTCCTTGCTGTGGGTTCGAATGCACTCTCATCACCACGTTGGAGTAGGAAAGACCTGCTCGCTCCCCAAGACTGTCCTCATTGTCACAATGTATCTACAACATGTTCATCCGTCGCCATGTCTGCCCTGGCTGACTAAGCCCTCTCTGTGTCTGGGTGCTCCCCTGCCCCCTACTACACCATGCCTACAATATTGTCAGTCATGTTGGTGGACCTCTGTCACCTGTGCTGATAGTGGCTTTTCCTGTCATCAACCCAGGATCGAGTTGGCCTACTGTCAGTCATGTTGGTGGACCTCTGTTGCCCATGCTGATAGTGGCTTTTCCTGTTGTCAACCCAGGATCGAGTTGGCCATTGTCAGTCATGTTGGTGGACCTCTGTCGCCTGTGCTGATAGTTGGTTTATGATACATACTAGCTTAGCACTTGATGGAGACGCCATGCAATTACCAGCATCGGTCACCACACAAAAACTCAGCATACATGAATATACTCTTCATATTCACTGAAATGGGCAGAGGGCACTGAACACAGTGAATATATTATTCAAAGTCTAGAAAAAATAACCCCCGAGGGATAATATGACTTTCAGTGACAGAAATGGCTGTAGGCAGCAGCAAACGATAGTGGGAGATGGGATGACAGATGGGGGTGGTTATGAATGAGCCTATGAGCTCAAAATATGACGTGAAAAGACAAAAAATGCGTTCTTGGTCGCCTCGTGTGACTTTGGCATCCTCTGGAACAAGCGTCAACAGGATAGCAAATATGCACACGACTTTCACAACCCATGCAGAGTTCAAGACTCTATCTCACTCATCACCAAGGCGTCAACGAGAAGCACTGCAAGTTTATACTTGACGACAAGCATGCCTCGTATCATGGATTCACCCACTGCAGCACATACCCGCACGAGTTCAAGGGAAGTGCGGTCACGCTCTCATCCCTTACAGATGATCTCATCGTCATAGTCTATACCAACAACAATGCCAGATCTCACTTTGCAGTTGGACTACTATATTACCTTGGCCAAGGATGGGCACACATTGACTGCGATGGACACTTCCCAACTCAAGACGAGGACTTGACAAATTTGGCAGGAGAGCATACAATCAAATGTGGATTGTATGTGCAGAACATGCCCAGAGTATGCCTAAACATGAACATGCTGACCGCAACGACCACTTCACTAAGCATGCCCACCTTCCCCAATCAATCTGGGCTGCAAGGGTCGTCTGGGGTAGGTGGGAGATGGGCAATTTCAGGGTTATGGTTGATGTCGAGCAATGTCCTGGTTGCTGTGATGGGCCATGCAGATGGATGGCTACAAATGCCGGTACGTTCTCATCTGATATACATACAAAGCTAACCATGTGTATTACCTTAGAATGATTGCGGTGACATTGGTATGCTGGGGCATATGAAGATGGTTCAGCGTTCATATTGGCTGGCACTGGATGGCTGGGATGCCCGCTTTGACAAGTGTTCTGGTCAATGGACTGCGGTGAGTCATGCAATGTATCCCTATGCTTTGTCAACCGAAGTAGTATACGACCATCGCATTCCCACAAGTCTGGCAATGACACCTGGGTTGCATACAGCGAAGAGAACAATTCAAAAGTACTCGGTAAGCACATAGGATGATCATGTGTGGTGTTACCGATGCATGTCTCAGGATACAGGGAGTACTTTTATGCCCTCGTAAATATGGTACCTAGTCTTATCACTGTCTGAGGTAGTCTGTATGACTCACTATCCACAGCGTCAACCTACAGGAACCGAAGTGCATTGCCAATCTGTCATGCGTTGGACCACTGTCAAACAAATACGCAAATTTATGAGGCTGACAGCATAGATGGAAGAAAGATAGAGCCATCGAGTTTGTCTCTGACCTGTTCAGTCTCGAGTATCTCAGAAATTACATGTGTATTCATCTTTTTAGTGCCTTGTCCCACTCACCACATTCATTGAATGTAGATTGGCGAGATAATGCTCTTCGAAAGGCTTCCCTTGATGATCGAAACTGATTCACTCAGTGAAGGCGCTGTAGGCACTGCAGAAGGTGGGCCTGCCATGCTAAGTATGCTCATCCCGGAAACTTACATCGCAGCCTTAGAGAATAGCTTAGTAGCATGTCTGCCGAAGCTCATGTGCACCAATTGGGTGATGATATGTAACCTGTTTAAAGGAAGACAGAAATCCAATGTGGAGGAGGGCCTGCATAGCTACTCAAGCACATAGCAAAGACCTTCTTGAATGCGTACCATGAACATGAGTCCGTGTGAGTGCTTTTTTCGATTTCCAGTTGTATGATTCGTTGTATCCCAGCACCAGGATGAAGTCAAGCAAGCAACATTGATTATGACAGGTTGGTAGAGAACCAGGAGGTGATCAAGCTAACTTGCAATGGTAGGCGACAACATGCAGTGTACTGCAACATTATAGATCGCTGAATATATACCATTCTAGGATCATGCGTGATGCAGGAGCAGACACGTCGAAATGTCAGTTGTTGCTTGCCACTCGAGCTGCAGAGCAAGGCCAAGTGGTCAAGTATGAAGAGGCGCACCCCTGCTATAGATAACCAAGGTACCATTCCGGGTACAAGTTCTCAAATACCCTCCACATCAGTAGTTTAGCAAACATGGGTATGTCCTTAACCTCATCGACAGCCCATCGATGGCGACCATGATGCTGATAGGCAGGATGTGGCTGACGCATGCAGATTCCTTCCTCTAAATCTTATATGATCGTTTCCTATGTCCTCAAGCAGATTCCTAGCAATGGTACATGTAACCTAGGACAGATGTAGACCTTGACTATGCTCTTTACCTTGTATCTTATATCGTTCTATAGGCTCCAAACACAATGTTGCTGTTAACCCACACTAAGATGCTCGAGTCCCTGTCCTGAGTCACAGTAACCGATGATCAAATTGATGACTGCCCATGGATGGTTTCTTTTTTCGACAATTTTCCAATTGGCATCACTGCGATACGTTCATGACTTGCATATTCATCGTGTCCTCCTTCCGCATGATGCCTACTACTGTGAATGATACTGTCCCCGAGTGGAGATTCCATTGACCATGCCTGTAACGAGAGCATTGAAATGGAGGGAAACAATGATATCGCAAACCCATTCAATTGCAGTCTCTGGAACAGGAAGGTATGACTACACAGGTGATGCAAGGATAGGGAAAGCGTTCCAAAACCGAGACAAATGAATGGACAGGATATAGTGCAGCACCCTGATCAGCACCCATGACAACACCCAAGTTGGCAGTATGATAGACGAGGGCCAGGGTTCTCGCTGTCAAGCAGGATGCTTCATCGAGAGCTACCAGTTAAAAGTGTTGTCTCTGTCAATCTGCCCAACCCTGTAAGTCTTTCAAGCTTCTGTGCAGGGTAGGGTAAAAGGCGATACTCATAGTTTATCTGCATAGTCCAATGCTATGGAAGGCCTCTACGACTTCTCTATGTTCTCACCAGTAGCGATAAGCGATGAGTTCCATTATTTGGTCATGGTTGCCGATGCGGAAGAGCTCGATGAGATACTCCAGTGGCTTCGCTCTGTGGTTGTTTGCACTAGTCAGTGGTGCAACACTTTTGCGCCAGCTGTGTGCTTACCAGAAGACATGTTACTTCTGATATTCGAGCATGCATTACCAGATAGGGATACCCGCATGCTCAGAACTTTGAGTCAAGTGTGCCACGGGTGGCAGTCAGTCATCCTACAGGCTCCACTTCTTTGGCGCAAAGCTTTAAACCTTACAGATGGAAGCACATGGTTTGCTGAGGTCCTGAGACGAACTCAGGCTGCGCCTCTAGAGGTCTTTTTGACACTGCAGAAGACTATACTGGTTATGCGATTCCCAACATCATCGCTGTGATGATTGACCACCAGAGATTTGCAAGCCTCCACATTGAGGGATATGGAGATGATATAGAAGAAATCCTCAGTTCTGATGTTACAAGCAATGAAGCACCACTCCTCCGTCAGTTGTCAATCTGCAACATCTCATGTTCGCTTGCAAGTGTTCACAATGGAGAAGCAGAGATCCTGGATTCCATCATTTCTGTTTTAGCTCCACAACTTATCTCTCTCCAATTCGAAGGTTGTGCATTCAACTGGGACATTGTTCACACGAGGCTGGCTTGCCATTCACTGCTACTCTCTTCTCTTTGCATTTGCAACTTTCACACCCAATCTGCTGCCACTGTTGCACAGCTTCTTTCAGTACTAGAATCGCTTCCAAACCTGCAGGATCTGTGGCTGCAGAATTCCTTTGTTGGGGGAGAAATGGATTGGAACATGCCCCCCCACAAAGTACTTCTTTCACAGCTTACCTCTCTCATTTTTGAAGCATCAACTGTAGCTGGGGCTGCCTTTCTTGTGGCGCTCGAGCTCCCATCGCTTGCCAAGCTACAGGCAACTGTTGACATTGGACAACTCTCAATGAACATCTGGCAGTTCATGGAGGGAGTCCACCTGGCAACTTGCAGGGTGGCACAGCCTCCATGCCTTTATATCTACTATGGACACTGCCTTCTCATCTTTCAGTCAAACGATTATCACCACTTTCCTAGGTTGCGAGTGACATTCAAGAATTGGGCCCTTTGCAACCTCGCTATACCTGACACCCGCTTCACCGACCTTATCAGAGGCATCGCTGACATTGCAGTGCTACAGAGAATGCAAGAACTGAAATTATCTCTTCCAGTTTCCATCGAACAACGTCTTGCACCAGATGCTTGGGTTTCCTTCTTCCGCCATCTAAACATGATCTCATTCATCTCCTTTGGTGCTCACACTCCAGTATTTCTTATATGCATGCTATTCCTGGATTCCTGTGACAGCCATGAAGGTGTGGAAGTCCAATCATGACTCTTGCCGTCCTTGCAGCAAATTTCACTGCCATCAACCCCCGAGTTGAAAGTTTTGGTCAATATTCTAGCTGATGCAAGGAGCCATGTGGGCATTCTGTTTGAAATCTCTACTATTTCGCCAATATGTCCATGTATGTCACAACGCACAGGGCAGCCTGTTGAAGTTGTCCATGAAATGATGCTGGATTGGTTAGCTAACCCGGTGGTGCATAGCATCCCAGGTGATTCTGTCTGGTTGGTAGATGATGAAAGTTCAGACAGCGACGAACCTGATGAGTTGACGAGTTGCTGGACAAGATGGAGAGTGAGTAGTCAGGCCGTAAATTGTTAATTTTGATCAGTCATTACAATTACAACAAAAGTATTACAAATTTGACTTGTACTAGAGCTCTTTGTAGCTTCACCATTTGTGTTTATATATACTGTGCTCTGTACTCTATATTGTTCCTGCCTCATATTGACACCTGGAGAACCTCCGCTGTGGTACCGCCTCCTGACATCCAGGATCGGAGTCTTCTACACATATGGATTTCACTGTAGCG